>JAEMOT010002860.1:165051-263177 GCA_019297695.1 Apostasia ramifera | reverse complement strand
GCTCAGGGAGAAGATTTAGTCCAAAGCAACCAGAAAAGCACACAGAGATTTAAGGTGGTTTAGTGAGGAAATCCCCTACGTCCACCGGTCCGTCAGCGAAGGAGTTTCACTCATAAGAAAAAGATAGCCCTGAAGGCTGTACAATGTTCTTAAGAAAAGAAGAGGAAGAAAGGAAGAAGAAGAAGAAGAAAGAGACGGAGAAGGTCAGGAACTCCTCAGTTGGGGCCCTGATACAATGAATAAAAAATATTCTCTTCTATTTTCTCCGCTAATCTTTTTTCTATATCCTTCTTTTTTTTTCCCATCCCTTTTTTCTATATCTTCTTGTCTGGGACTGTTCAGTGGTTTTTATAGCCGTTGACGTGCATAGCTCCACCCTGGTTTTCCGGAGAAAAGGTGATGGATGAGCTCCGAACGCCGCTTGTCTGTCACTAGAGAGGTCCGCAGCTGTACGAGGAGGATGGTGACTTTAAATGCTGGTACCTCCGTTTGGAAAGAGTGCCCGTACGGAGAGCGGCGGGGTTAGGTGAAGTTGATTGTGACAGGCGTTACCTCGTACCCTCGGGCCCGAGGTTACGAGGGATGATCCTGGAACGTCGTGGTCGATGTTTGAATAAATCCTCGTGCCCGAGGTTTGACCTGGGTCAATAGTCCTGCAAAACTCAACTTCAACTTCCCAGAGACGCGCCGGATCTGCCTCCTCTTCCAGAGGCACTCGCGTTTCAGAGCTCCAAGGGATGCTCGCAAACCTCACTGACATGGTGACTGGCCTGACGGCATAATAGGCCGTCATCCTCAGACAAACGCAGCCAGTCTGTACAGTACTTCCTCTCCCACCAGTACCGGCTGTCCCTAGTCAGCAAATCAATCAATCAAGTACAGACCCGTCGGGCGCCACGCGTTCGGCCAGGATGCAGCGCAGGAACCACGTGTTAACAGGCATGAAGATGAAGAACTCAGTATCGTCATGAAAAATGACAGACTTCAATGCTTGGCGCTGGGAGTTTTCAGTTATACAACACAATTGTGTGTGTATTCAATTAGTTTTTTTGTATTTGAAAAGAGAATATTATGGTATTTAACTTTAATCTTGTCTATATGAAGGTTTTTTAATATAATACTCTGATTACACACTTAATGTTTGCTATATTGATGTATTTTAATCGAAAATTGATTTTTGGCGATCTATTAGGGGCATTAGATTACGTTTTAGTGTAATACATATTATTACACAACTACTTATCACTATATCGATTAATTTTAGAAGAAGAGACTCTTTTAGGGTCTGATTTATTTTATATTAATGAATTTGAGTTAAATAGTGATATTTTTGCAGCTATTCATTACATTATGTTGAATTCAAGTGGAGTACAAGTATTTAGAGTATGATTCATTGCATAATAAGTTATTTTTAATAAAAAAAAACAATTATGTGTGTATTCAATTAGTTTTTATTGTATTTGTAGAAAGAATATATGTAATTTGACTTTAATCTTGTCTATATGAATCATTTTTAACATAATACTCTGATTATACACCTAATATTTGCTATATTGATGTATTTTAATCGAAAATTAATACTTGGCGATCTATTAGGGGCATTTGATTGTGTCTTAGCGTAATACCTATAATTACACCTATTTGTTAGTATATCGATCAATTTTAAGATAATAGGCTCTTTTAGGGTCTGATTTATGATATAACAATAAATTTGAGTTGTACAGTGATTTTTTGCCGCTATTCATTGCATTACAATGAATTCAAGTGGAGTACCAGCATTTAAAGTACGATTCATTGTATAATAAGTTATTTTTAACTAAATAAAAGCAAATGTGTGTGTATTCAATTACTTTTTGTTATATTTGAGGAGAATATATATACAATTTGACTTTAATCTTGTCTATATGAAGGTTTTTTAAAATAATACTCTGATTACACACCTAATATTTGCTATATTTATGTATTTTAATCGAAAATTTATATTTGGCGTTCTATTAGGGGCATTTAATTGTGTTTTAATGTAATACCAATAATTACACCTCTGTTTGTCAGTATATCGACCAATTTTAAGAGAATAGGCTCTTTTAGGGTCTGATTTATGACATATCAATGAATTTGAGTTGAATAGTGATATTTTTGCAGCTATTCATTGTATTTTGTTGAAATCAAGTGGAGTACAAGCATTTAGAGTATGATTCATTGGATAATAAGTTATTTTAACTGAATAAAAGTAATTGTGTGTGTATTCAATTAGTTTTTATTGTATTTGAAGAGAATATCTGCAATTTGACTTTAATCTTATCTACATAAAGATTTTTTAACATAATACTCTGATTACACACCTAATATTTGCTATATTTATGTATTTTAGCCAAAAATTGATATTTAGCGATCTATTAGGGGCATTTAATTGTGTTTTAATGTAATACCTATACTTACACATCTGTTTGTTAGTATATCGACCAATTTTAAGAGAATAGGCTCTTTTAGGGTCTGATTTATGACATATCAATGAATTTGAATTGAATAGTGATATTTTTGCAGCTATTCATTGCATTTTGTTGAATTCAAGTGGAGTACAAGCATTTAGAGTATGATTTATTGAATAATAAGTTATTTTAACTGAATAAAAGTAATTGTGTGTGTATTCAATTAGTTTTTATTGTATTTGAAGAGAATATCTGCAATTTGACTTTAATCTTATCTATATGAAGGTTTTTTAACATAATACTCTGATTACACACTTAATATTTGCTATATTGATGTATTTTAATCAAAAATTAATACTTGGCGATCTATTAGGGGCATTTAATTGCGTTTTAATATAATACCTATAATTACACATCTATTTGTCTGTATATCGATCAATGTTAAGAGAATAGGCTATTTTAGGGTCTGATTCATGACATCAATGAATTTTAGTTGAATAGTGATGTTTTTGCAGCTATTTATTGCATTATGTTGAATTCAAGTGCAGTACAATTATTTAGAGTATGATTCATTGCATAATAAGTTATTTTAACTAAATTAAAGCAATTGCGTATGTATGTAATTAATTTTTATTGTATTTGAAGAGAATATAAGCAATTTGACTTTAATCTTATCTATATGAAGGTTTTTTAATATAATACACTAATTACACACCTAATGTTTGCTATATTGATGTATTTTAATTGAAAATTGATATTTGACGATCTATTAGGGGCATTTGATTGTGTTTTTTTGCAATACTTATAATTACACATCTATTTGTCTGTATATCGATCAATGTTAAGAGTATCGACTATTTAGGGTCTGATTTATGATATATCAATGAATTTGAGTTGAATAATGTTGTTTTTGCAATTATTTATTACATTATGTTGAATGCAAGTAGAGTACAAGTATTTAGTCTATGATTCATTGCATAATAAGTTACTTTAACTAAATAAAAGCAATTGTGTATGTATTCAATTAGTTTCTGTTGTATTTGAAGAGAATATATGTAATTTGACTTTAATCTTGTCTATATGAAGGTTTTTTAACATAATACTCTGATTACACCTAATATTTGCTATATTTATGTATTTTAATCGAAAATTGATATTTGGCGATCGATTAGGGGCATTTGATTGTATTTTAATGTAATACCAATAATTACACATCTATTTGTCACTATATCGATAACTTTTAAGAGAATAGACTCTTTTAGGGTCTGATTTATGACATATTAATGAATTTGAGTTGAACAGTAATATTTTTGCAACTATTTATTGCATTACGTATTCAAGTGGAGTACAAGCATTTAAAGTACGATTCATTGTATAATAATAAGTTATTTTAACTAAGTAAAAGCAATTGTGTGTGTATTCAATTAGATTTTATTGTATTTGAAGAGAATATATGCAATTTGATTTTAATCTTGTCTATATGAAGATTTTTTAACATAATACTATGATTACACACCTAATATTTTCTATATTGATGTATTTTAATCAAAAATTGATATTTGACAATCTATTACGAGCATTTGATTGCGTTTTAGTGTAATACCTATAATTACAAATCTATTTGTCACAATATCGATTAATTTTAAGATAATAGACTCTTTTAGGGTCTGATTTATTATATGTCAATGAATTTGAGTTGAATAGTTATGTTTTTATAGCTATTCATTACATTATGTTTGATTCATGTGGAGTACAAGTATTTAGAGCATGATTCATTGTGTAATAAGTTATTTTATCTGAATAAAAGTAATTATGTGCGTATTCAATTAGTTTTTATTGTATTTAAAGAGAATATATGTAATTTGACTTTAATCTTATCTATATGATGATTTTTTAACATAATACTCTGAATACACTCCTAATGTTAGCTATATTGATGTATTTTAATCAAAAATTGATATTTGGCGATCTATTAGGGGCATTTGATTGCGTCTTAGTGTAATACATATAATTATACATCTATTTGTCGGTATATCGATCAATTTTAAGAGAATAGGCTCTTTTGGGGTCTAATTTATGACATATTAATGAAATTGAGTTGAATAGTGATGTTTTTGCAGCTATTCGTTGCGTTACGTTGAATTCAAGTGAAGTACAAGCATTTAAAGTAAGATTCATTCCATAATAAGTTATTTTAACTAAATAAAAGTAATTATGTGTGTGTATTCAATTAATTTTTGTTATATTTGAAGAGAATATATGTAATTTGACTTTAATATTATCTATATGTAGGTTTTTTAACCTAATATTTTGATTACACACCTAATATTTGCTATATTAATATATTTTAATCGAAAATGGATTCTTGGAGATCTATTAGGGGCATTTGGTTGCGTTTTAATGTAATACCTATAATTACACATCTATTTGTCAGTATATCGATCAACTATAAGAGAATAGGCTCTTTTAGGGTCTGATTTATGACATATCAATGAATTTGAGTTGAATAGTGATGTTTTTGCAGCTATTCGTTACATTACGTTGAATTAAAGTGGAGTATAAGCATTTAAAGTAAGATTCATTCCATTATAAGTTATTTTAACTAAATAAAAGTAATTGTGTGTGTGTATTCAATTAGTTTTTGTTGTATTTGAAGAGAATATATGCAATTTGACTTTAATATTATCTATATGAATGTTTTTTAACATAATACTCTGATTACACACCTAATGTTTGCTATGTTGATGTATTTTAATCAAAAATTGATACTTGGCGATGTATTAGGGGCATTTGATTGCGTTTTAATGTAATACCTATAATTACAAATTTTTTTGTCAGTATATCGATTAATTTTAAGAGAATAGGCTCTTTTAGGGTCTGATTTATGACATTTAAATGAATTTGAGTTGAATTGTGATGTTTTTGCAGCTATTCATTGCATTACGTTGAATTCAAGTGGAGTACAAGCATTTAAAGTATGATTTATTGCATAATAAGTTATTTTAACTAAATAAAAGTAATTGTTTATCTATTCAATTAGGTTTTGTTGTATTTGAAGAGAATATATGTAATTTGACTTTAATCTTGTCTATATGAAAGTTTTTTAACATAATACTATGATTACACACCTAATATTTGTTATATTGATGTATTTTAATCGAACATTGATATTTGAAGATCTATTACAGCATTTGATTGTGTTTTAGTGTAATACCTATAATTACATATCTATCTATCACTATTTCGATTAATTTTAAGAGAATAGACTCTTTTAGGGTTTGATTTATGATATATCAATGAATTTGAGTTGAATAGTGATGTTTTTGCAGCTATTCATTACGTTATATTGAATTCAAGTGGAGTACAAGCATTTAGAGTATGATTTATTGCATAATCAGTTATTTTAATTGAAAAAAAGTAATTGTGTGTGTATGCAATTAGTTTTTATTGTATTTAAAGAGAATATATGCAATTTGACTTTAATCTTGTTTATATGAAGGTTTTTTAATATAATATTCTGATTACACACCTAATATTTGCTATATTGATGTATTTTAATCGAAAATTGATACTTGGCGATCTATTAGAGGCATTTGATTGCGTTTTAATGTAATAGCTATAATTACACATCTATTTGTCAGTATATCGATCTATTTTAAAAGAATAGGCTCTTTTAGGGTCTGATTTATAACATATCAATGAATTTGAGTTGAATAGTGATATTTTTGCAGCTATTCATTGATTACGTTGAATTCAAGTGGAGTACAAGCATTTAAAGTACGTTCATTGCATTATAAATTATTTTAACTAAATAATAGCAATTGTGTGTGTATTAATTAGTTTTTGTGGTATTTGAAGAGAATATATGTAATTTGACTTTAATCTTATCGATATGAAAGTTTTTTAGCATAATACTCTGATTACACACCTAATGTTCGCTATATTGATGTATTTTAATCGAAAATGGATACTATTAGGGTCATTTGGTTGCGTTTTAATTTAATACCTATAATTACACATCTATTTGTCAATATATTGATCAATTTTAAGAGCATAGATTCTTTTAAGGTCTGATTTATGACATAACAATGAATTTGAGTTGAATAGAAATATTTTTGCAGCTATTCATTGCATTACGTTGAATTCAAGTGGAGTACAAGCATTTAAAGTACGATTCTTTACATAATAAGTTATTTTAACTAAATAAAAGCAATTGTGTGTGTATTCAATTAGTTTTTTTTATATTTGAAGAGAATATATGTAATTTGACTTTAATATTATCTATATGAAAGTTTTATAACCTAATACTTTGATTACCCACCTAATGTTTGCTATATTTATATATTTTAATCGAAAATAGATACTTGGTGATCTATTAGGGGCATTTGATTGCGTTTTAATGTAATATCTATAATTACTTCTCTATTTGTCAGTATATCGATCAATTTTAAGAGAATACGGTATTTTATGGTCTGAAATTTTTAAGTTTATGTTGAGTTTGATTTGAGCAGATAAAAACCTATTTGATTTTTCGTTGATTTTGTTAGCTTTTTATTTTTTATCTTATTCTCTAATTTAAATATTTACTTTTTATATAATTTTTATTTAATATAAGTTATTAGTTAAATAAATAAATAAATTAATATATATATATCATTTTGGACATATTCATCCGCAAAAAAAATAAAAATAAAATATGTATTATTATGCATATTGAGTTGATTATGAGTTGAATTAATTTTATTATGAGCTAACAAATGTCAAGTTATAAAAAAATAAAATCCAATTTAAATTAAATATAATATGAGTAAATTTTGAGTTTCTTGTTTTGTTCATAATGTTCACCCGACTCTATTTGGTTGGAGGCTATTTTGATCGTGATCATAACTAAAGTTATCTTTGATTTTTTATTAAAAAAATAATAATAAAAATTTAAGTATGACGCGTTAAAAATCATATAAGCTATAGCTAAAATGGCTTCTTACTTTTTATAAAAAAATAAAAAAATTAGGTATAATATGTTGAAAATTATATAAGATGAGATATAAAGTAAATTTTTTTATATTAATTTTTTCTTTTGATTAAAAAAAAGAGAAGTTTCATTTAATAAAGTTTCTCCGAGTAGGGAGATCATTACAGATAGATTGATGTATAAAAAGAGAAAGAGAATCATTCCATATTACATCATGAGTTAAATTGATAGCATGAGAAACAAGTTGATGAGCAACAGTATAGTTCGAGGACAGTGATTTACTGAGCTGACTTCAGCTTTAGCAATAACATCACGAATTTCTTGGATAATATGTGCTTCGACAGCAAGAGATTGAGGGTGAATAATGGAACTGATCACATTGGAAGCATCAAATTCTGCAATCCATCTTCGGTAGACTTTTACTATAATTAACTGCATGCCAACTTTCATTGCGAGGCATTCAGCAAGATGGGGAAAAAATAACCATGGAGTTTCATGAATGCCGCAGAGAGGACAACATCAAGGTGGTCACGAATAACTATTCCAATTCCAATCTGGTTAAGACCTTGGCAAACGGTTGCATCTACGTTGATCTTGACGCAATCTTCTGGAGGAGGGATCCAATCTGGGGGTGATTGAAAGGATTTAAATTTTGGCCAGTTATCAATGATGTTGCACTATGAGTAGTTGCTCAAAAATCTGTTTGCTCTGGATAAGATCCTATTAGTTGAGGGAAGAGTGCCATGAAAGACTAGTTGGTTTTGAGAATTTCATATGCTCCATAAAATAATACAAAATATAGCAATCTCCTCTGAGTTACAGTTATCAGCAACATAAAAATATAGTTCCAGTAGTGGGCCATCTTTGAATGAGTTAAGAATCTGCCAGAGTGATGAAATTTTTCAAGATTCCTGAGCAAAAACACAATGCCATTATATAAAATTTGTATATTAAGTATAATTTTTTTATTTATTTTATTTTAAATTTTTTAAAAGTTAAAAATCATTTTAATCAGAACCATTATTAAAATAGTCTCCGATCAAATAGAACGGTCAACTTGTGGGTCCCAATCTCGAGTATACGTAGTTATGTACACCTTTGTTGCTGCACAATAAGAGCACGACCCGACAGTACCCGATAAGAACACGACCCGACAGTACCCGATAAGAACACGACCCGTTATATGGCATTGTATTTAAACCCTAGGCCTGTGTAGAAGCACCACATTCCCGCCTACGTTCTCTTAAAATTGGTCTCGACTGTTAGAATGGAGGAACAAGTGGAGGAGTGCCGGGACGCGGATGTCGAATCGCAGGTAATTCCTTCAAAATTTTTTCGTAATATCTATCCCTGATGTGCGCAGTCAGATCGATCTTTTTTGCCTCGGTTTCTTGCAAATCTCTTCACTTCGGGACCATGGATTGGATTTGTTTGCTTTCTGGATTTAATCAAACCCTAATTCATTTTCTGATTAGTCACCGGTCTTTCCTTGCTTTATTTCACGAGGACAGCTTTCAGAACTGATGAATTGTGAAGTCATACCCACGGTTTCTATCTAATATATGGCTGTTTGTTTATTGTTCGACCTGGAACGAGAAAAACAACGATCATAAGCTGCTAACTTACTGGTTTTTCATGCAAAATAATGGCGAGGAAGCATAATGCACTTAACCTTAATGTTTACAGTTGTGGAAAATTGAAAGTATTCTTTTATGATAGATGCGAACAAGTTATTTATTTATTTAATTTTGATGATTTCGTATAAGAATCTATGAGCATTGAGTTAACCTGAGTTGTGTATTTCGTATATATAACGTGCTTTTCAACTTTGTATTTTTTACTGTAACATTCATAACGTGTAAGGTGGGAAAAGTGTCTTGTGAAATGGTCTTTGACCATGATCCTTATGTTGATACATATGTATGTATTTATGCAAACCACAAATGAATTTTGTCATGTCAGCATCTTTCATTTTTGTGTTGTTTTTTAGCAGTCATTGTGGCCTTTTAGGTAAGCACTGGCTGCTTTTACTCAATATTTTGTGAATAATTTGGGATCGGTGAAGTTTTGTTATATGCTATACTTCTTTGGCATTTTAAATTCTAGACGTGTTTCAATTAAGAACTATCTAGGACATTTGGGATGTTGGGATTTAGTTCCTTGCTAAGAATATTTAAGCCCTATGAAGCCTAGTGTTGTGTATCCGTATTGTATCTGTAAGATATAATGATGTAGGGTAGACTATGGGTTCAATCCCTACACTAAACTAGTGTAAATTAAAATGGCAAAGTGTATGAACTAGCCTAAATGATCTATAAATAGCTTCACCATGAGATTAAACCTTAGGAAATTAAACTTTAAATTAATAAGCTCTCTACCTCAATAAAGGCATAAGAAATCCTACATATTAAGGCCTCAATTAAGTGACATTCAATGCACATTCACAAGAAAAGCTCCTAAGCATGAAAACTCTCAAATTAGTTGTATTACTTGAAGAGAATTATCATGAGATTCCGACACTCCCTATATCAAAAGACAATGTTAAAGGTGTGTTGTTGTCGACTCCAATATCGGGAATTCTCCCCATAAGATACCGATACTCCCTATATTTCACCATTACATATTAGATATGCTACGCTTCATATCAATTTTTATTTTTATTGTAAAAATTTGATACTTATCCAATACTTATTTGATACGTCTCGATACTTCTAATTAGAGAAAAATATATTGGATTAATAGGTTCAACCCACATGATAAAGAATAAAAAAAAGCTCATACATAAAAGACGACCAATGTTTTGACTTAATGATTAATGATAGAGGGTGACACACTTGGTTCATGCAGTTGAAAATGTGGAGAGTTTTATGCATATTAGAGTTTTGACATTAGAAAAAAATCTGTTATTAGTAAGCTGCTGCATTTTCTATTTCAGTTGACCTTTTTTTGTGGTCTTACAGAGGCTAGTGACATCGACGTATCAGCCTACATTTGTTGCTACTTTTGTTGGATGTTGATTGCGAAAAAGATTCCGCTTTACTCAGTAGGGCTCTGAAAGTTGATTTTAACTGGCTTGCAGGCTTGAAACTTATTATTATAAGACCAGGGTTCTTAATTTCCTACAATCTAATTGAGACTATGAAAATTATTACCTACCTTTGGCTTATAGAGGAAGCTATCTTATTCTTTTTTTTTTATCTCATTTGAGTTTGTATTGCACAAAGGACAGGACCTTGACATTTTTTATTCTATTTATTTATTTAGTAAGTTAGAGACTTAGATAGAGGACGTGCAACTTCTTTGATTAGATTAGTATATCTAAGTTCGAGTTACAACCATTATGTTATTTATCAAATGAATCTCATTTGAATTAAGCTAAGAGTTGATTTAGATTTTCTGATTTGGTGATATTTATTTGAACTCTCTTCTCACCTATATATTCTGTGACATGTTGGAAAGCAATCAAACAAATTTTATAACATTAATTTAAATTTAATAGATGTTGAAGGATGATTTGATTTTTTAAAGTTGAATTATACGTAATATTATTTTTTGTAGTATCAAGAAAGTTTAAAGAATGCTTTTAAAGTTCAGCAAGGTGAATATGTTATGAGAATGCAACAGTTATAGTTGTATATATATCCCGACGTATCTGTATTATACTTTATTTAAATTTATTGTATCGCCGTATATATATTGTATCATATTTGTGTTTCATATTTTAAGTCTTTTATCTGATGAACTTACATATTCTTTTTTTTTTTTGATAGGATGGAACTTACATATACTTAATTATAATATTCTTGGTCATATCAATCATATTCTTTTAGTTATCTAACTTTTTTTTCTTTACCTTTTTAGGTTTACATGGCCTGTGTAATGCAAGGGCATAGGTAAGCTGCTTCTATATTCTTTTATGTCTGCATGATACATCCATTAGTCCTAAACTTTGTATATATTTTCTTAATCTATCTTTTTATTTTACACAGAATATCTAAAAGAATACATAAATATACACGCTGATATAAATACTATTTAGACATAACAAACATTAAATGAACCTTTGCCCTTTGGATACCTTTTTGTTGGTAATAGCTTTTATTATGAGGCATGCTTTTAGGTGAAATGCATAGTGAACTATGAACTTCATTATACAAGAATATATTTTTAGGTCACTACTTTAGGGAAAGAATAGAATTAAAGTTTAGGAACATATTTTTCCCACAGTAGATAACACGTAATGATGAAGTAGTGATCTTTTCCTTCCAATACTAGCAATATACTCTTGCAGGTGCTTTATGTTGTATAGAAACCAAAATTGTTTCACGTGTTGTGTGTTTCTTTGCTAGTTGTAGCACAACATAATGAGCTTACTTCTATGTGACGAAGGGGTTCGAATCGAGTAGAATTAAGATAAAGTGCCTATAGGTTAGGTGACTTGGAGAAGAAAGTGATAATAATGTGAGATCTAATGGATAATTATCCTATAACAGGAGAACTTCAAATACCTTGGTTCTATTTGATACAGTAATGGAAGTTTATAGGTAAATGCTAATTGTATAATCAAAATGGGTTGGTTAATGGAGGAGCGTGATTGAGGTTCCATGCATTCAAAAGTTACATATGAAATTAAAGGCAATATCTTATAATATAACCATCTACAAAACATGCTATAAGGGTGTGAGCGTTGGGTTATTACTTGACAACACATTCATAAGATTGATGTAATTGTGATACAATATTAATAAAAATATTTTTGGAGGAGTTTGGGGTTTTTCCCCCCCTACCAAACAAAGCCTAAAGGTTCATTTCAGATGTGGATCCAAACTAAAATATGACAATACAGTTGATTTGAATCTAATATAAGAAAAACATCAAAAAGATAAGATATCAAAACTATGGTGTTATTGAGATTTTAAGTGTACTTTAAAAAGTGGTAACATCACTATGTTAAATTCACAGACTATTTCGAACTTCGTGAAGCCTACTCCTTTATATAGCAAATGTCATCTATCTCGAATTCCCAAATGAGATGGCTGAATAGATTCTCAATGACATTTGTTTTTTAATTGTTTCAATGTGATTGATGCTATTTGATATCTTTCATGGTGTTGAAATGATTTCTTGTTCCATTTTCATTGTTATTCTGATATTAAAAATGCTGTTTTGTTGCAGTATTGATGATGCTTTAATGCATAGTGTTCTTTTGGATGCTGTTCAAAGTCTTTTTGATATTATTTTATTATTGATTTTTTTTTTATTTAAAGACCAAGGATCTATATGTAATTAGTTTCACTCCAATCCATTTTTTACAATTTTTGCTATGATTACTTTTTACCTTTATTTTTATTTTAAACTTTTATTCCATTTCTAAGTTGGCTGTCATATACATTTCTTGCTATTTTCGTCTGTTAGTTTTTCTATTGAATAATTCAACAAAATTATGGTAACATGACAATTAGGATTTATCTATTTGGTTAGTGGTAGATTTCAACGTAGCTAATCTGACCCCCATTTGTTATTAGTAGTGGGTATGAGATAAGTTTTCACAATACCTCCGGCCAACCCCTTTCCGCCTTCTTTGTCTTCCTCAGGGATAATGGAGTGACAATGGCGATGGGGTGAGTTCGATCAGAGATGGTTTGGTCGGTTGGACTATTTCATCTTTAGACATTGTCTATTGGTCCTGTATTTAGGTGGATTGGCCGATTGGACTATGTCCATCAACTTATAGAGCCCCTGTACATGTATGCGAGTGGGATCTAACTCATTATGTCAAAAACAAGGAGGGAAAGGCTAAAAATGACTTGGGATGTTATCATTAAACATGACATTAACTTGTTCATAGAGAGTGTTGCTTTAAATATAGATGAATGTAGAAGTAAATTGAAATATATAGCAGTTAGTTTGCCATTGAAATAAGCCTTACTGAGAGGGTTGCTTTAAACTGAGCCAATCCCAACTATTTGATGAAGGTTGTTATTGTTAGTTTTGCCTGTTTATGACTATTGTGCAACTTATCATTGATGTTGTATTCTGCAAGATAATGCAATCTGTTATTAACCAGATCAAAAAATAGATATCAGTATGAAACATATTGCTAATTTTATACTTTATTATAAATTACCTACAAGTAGTGGCATGTCATGAAAATGATATGAATGATGTTGAAGGTAAGCATGTCATAAGTAAAACGGGTATGAGTTTCCATACTGATGGAATCAAGAATTGTTGCTAGTAATCACTGAAAGCAGTTTCGATCCAGCATGATGACGATATCAGGATTTCATTATGCATATCGGTAGCAAAAACAATTAGATCATGTTGTTTATAATAAAAAAAAGACTAAAAAATGTGGTCATACGTTTTTTGAAAATAATCACCATTTTTGATAGTAATATTTGCGTTTTTTTCTGAATCAAAAAGAAAATATTTGTGTTTTTTCCCCTCTTCAACAGAGTTGGAATAGCATATTATGATTGTACTTCCCGTCAGCTTTTTGTCTTAGAGGTTTGGGAAGATGGATATGAGGAGTTCCCCCTGATTGATCTTGGTAATTGTTCTTATTGATGTAAAGCATAACTGTGAGAATGTACAGAGCTCCGACCTGATTTCTTGTTGGTTTGAACAGTAAAATATCAAGCAAAGCCAGCAGTTATATATGTGAGCACGAAAACTGAGGAGCAATTCTTATCTGCCTTGAAACGAAGTGGTATGTTACCAACTTCCAAGTCCAATGTTGCGAGCATTCATGTTTTCTCTCATGTTGCATGTCTGTGTAGACACAAATGAGGAGATTGAAGTAAAGCTTATACGCAGCTCTCTCTTCAGTTATGAACAAGCATGGCACAGGTGCATAATCATAATGAAAATATTACCAAAAAACTACTGTTTGCATATCCATTATTATCACACTCAGGAAGCGTTTGCATATTTTTGAAGTATAGTGAAACATGAAGGTTCCTGTTCATGTGATAAGCAATTGCCCTGGTAGAGTACATACACATTATATCGTTAACCTTGTCATCTAATCTTCATGTGCATATATTACCGTATGAAATTTAATTGCTAAACTAGGTACATAGATAGCTGGAATTCTGCATAAGAAATCAAATTTTCCTTATGATTAGTGATGAGGTGAAAATATTTGATAGGATCTTGATATGATTGAACCACATCAGATATCAAATAAAAAAAACCATTAATGTGAAAAGTCAGTGTTGTAGTTGGCTTTGCTGTTTGATGTGAGATATTTCCATCAATGTGTTGAAAATAGAAAATAGCTTAATATGAAGATACTCTACATAGGATCATTTATGTTAGACTTTTCCTGTAATTAGTATAAAATTGATTTTAGTGCTTTTAGAATTTAATCTTGTTATTTATTTCTTTAAAGTACATTTTGTTTATTATCTAACAATTTTCATTGAATATGTACATACGAAGCATCTTTCTATTTGCAGATTGTTGTATCTAAGAGTTGCAGGGATGGATGATGGGCTAAGTGTCAAGGAGAGAATATACTTTGTAAGAAATACGTTCCCAGATTCATTTCTATCTTGATTTTTTTTTTTGATAGGATGAAGTACTATTTTAGTACTATTTGAAGGCAAAACCTAAAAGAAAATGAGTAAAAGAAGAAAACAAATGTAGAAGATAATCTAAACTTTGAATCTAATTTTTATATGACAAAATTTCAGAAAGTGAGAATTTAAAGAATTACAGAAAATAAGCTTAAATGAAAGCATTATTTTTCATGTCTAAGGAAAACAAACAAATATGGTATCATTATCTCCCTTTTCTAGATCTATTTTGTGGAAGCATCTAAAAATCGAGATCTAGTTTTTTCTCCAGTGTCAAAAGTTCAAAAAAATTGCCTACTCAATATTGACTAATAGTCTTAAATTTTAAGATGAAAAAAAAGAACATTAAGTCGAAACAATGCCTTTGAACTCGATGGTGAAATTTAAATGATGAGAATATAAATATCTTTAAGAGGAGGGTTAGACCTTGAGTAGTGAGATACTGAGAGAAAAACTGAGCTTATATTGATGGTGGTAGCTAAATGCATCTAGAAAGTGATAAAAATTGTACTGGGAGAATCTAAACAAAATGCTCCAAATAATAAAGATTTAAGAATAGATTAAATAGAAGAAGATTTGTTATAATAATTAGTTTACATGCAAGAATAATTAGAATTAAGAGAAATATATTGTGGCCATACAATAGTCCAAGGAAGCAATATATAATGTAAAGAATATAGCTTTTAAGAACCTATATAAGAAGTTGGATACTTAAAAAAGATAAAAACATATATACAAGTTTGCTAAGGTAAGAGATAAGAATCCATAAAAAGAGTTAAGAGATAAGACAAATTTAATACTTGATTTAATTAAAATACGTTAAGAATGAAGATTAAAAACTATTTTTTAAGAAAGAGGATGTTCAATATATATGAATGAGTTAT
The DNA here is from genome assembly GCA_019297695.1 of Apostasia ramifera. Lineage (NCBI taxonomy): Eukaryota > Viridiplantae > Streptophyta > Magnoliopsida > Asparagales > Orchidaceae > Apostasia > Apostasia ramifera. Next base: position 247,309 of record JAEMOT010002860.1, on the reverse strand, counting down.
GTTTATAAGTTTTTCAATGAAGGTTTTGACGAATCAGCTGTAAGTAAATTTAACATTTAAAAGGGAAATAGAAATTAGTCATATATACATTGTATTAATAAACCTAAAGTTTGAAAGGCTTTAAAAAAATAAATTATAGAAAAATAGTAGGACTGGATGATATTTTAATAGATTTTAGAAATACATGAGAGATAAATGAGTTTCTTAGCTCATAAAGTTGTTTAATTCATTTTTAAAGAGTAAAATAATGCAGTATGGCTAATGGTTAAAGGATTGCGAGGCTGGTACGAGTTTTATATAACCTAAGCCAAATCCGTCCTGTTGTCATTCCTACAAACGCATCGAAAAAGCTTTAGAAGTCCTTTTTTGTATTCAAGGTTGATTTATTGGGTTAACTTTAGTTTTTGGGTAAATTACATCCAAGGCCATGAGGTTAGGGTACAATATTACGTCGGTCCACAGTTTTTTAATGTTTTTATGTCTGGGTTCCTAAGATAAGTTGTTCTCAATCAAGTTTCTAAGATTATATCAAACACTTTATGAAAGTCTATTTGGACCATTTTTGTCAATAATCCAAAATGAAAAAAATTATATATATTTTTAAATTTTTTTTTAATACCCTTCAATTTCTCCCTCTCCTCCTCTTCTTTTTATCTCTCCAGACCTTTTCTTTCATTCTAGTTTTCGACATTGGATGAAGAATGCCATTCTTAGCCTGGATTTATGCCCATTTGCTTGTTTGTGGAAGCGAGAGACTCCGCTTTATCGTGAAAGAGAGAGGGGAGAACTCTTCCATTTGTTGCAGGAGATTGGTAGAGAAAGGGTGAGAGAGGAAGAGTCGCCAACTCCCAGTTCTTTCTCTTCTTTCTTTTTTAAGTCAACCGAGACCAAACCTCTGGGCGCCCCGGCCGACCGACAGGCTGAGGGCAATGGAGAAATATCATAAATCGAAAAATAGTTTATGATTTCTTGATGAAAGATATAGTTCTTCATTAGATAATTGATTCCCTCTTTCATTCCATGGCCTCAGCCCTCAAGCAATGAGCCATAGAAAGAGAAGGGAAAGAGACGAGGGTAAAATAATCTTTTGTAGAGAATTTGATTGTAAAAACTATAGAATGACCAACTTGATATATTTGACGTGATTGAGGGTGGTTCAAATATTAAAACTTTAAAGGGGCATTTACATACATAACACTTCATATTACCATATTTACATATCAAATATTTCTTTTTAAAAATTACACACCACATACCTAAAAATTACACTCCACACTTTTCTTACACCCCACACACTTTTTCTAAAGCTGCAGTATAATTTTTTGAAAATGGGTGTGATACACGTAGTTATGCTAATATGGAGTGTTATGTACATAATTATCCGAAATTTAAAACCTTTGCTAATATTTTGCTGTAATCTTAGGGATTTAGATGTAATTTTCTTTTTAACTTTTTCAACTTGCATCCCAAATGCTGTGAAACTATAAAAACCAACTATCACAAGCATTTCTTGATACTTATTAAAGGATTAGAAGTTAATGATATTGTACATTTTAATCTTTATTTATGAACCTTGGATGAAATTGTATTTGAGTACAAACAGGATAAAGTTGTGATAAAATTTGAGAAAACTTACAATTTTTCAATTTTTTTTTTTACTTAGGCACTTTTTTTGATAGCCGTACTTCGGCACTTTTTTTGAGTTAAAATTTGGGAAAATTTTATAACACTCTTATTTCTTATAAGAAAGAAATATAGGCATGCTTGTCTTTCATAATTAATTTCAAAATGCCTATGTTTGGGCTTACTAGGCATCCCAGTCACACTATCGTATAAATCATGATTGACTATGATTTACTTGTTAGTCATGGAGTCCCAAGACTTATCGATACAACTTACACCATGCGTTAGTTGTGGTACTCCATGACTTATTAATATTTTAAGTCATGTTGTCTTATGACTTATCCATTGAACTCACATGGTTGTGGGGACACTTGATAATATGCTTATGCTCTTTTTTATATTTATTTAATGCTGATTTAAAAGTCAATATGGACTGATTTTATTAGATTTCTAATTACCATTTTAGTTTTTTTGATTTAGTGATATCAAATTGATGGATGATTGATAAACTAATAGATTTGGTGCTGATTTAATATTATGTTAATTATTTGTATTTTTATTTGATTCTAGGTATATTTGACATGTTATTTTTAATATCTATTTTTATATTTTCTATTTCATATTATGAGATATCTATAAATAAGGATCACGTAGCATTGCAATGGATTTGGAGTTCTTGATGAAATTTTCTGAATGTCGACCTATATTTAGGTGAGAGAATTGATATTCTGAAACTTCTTTTTTCCCCATGAAATTTAGAGAATCATTTCCTGGATAGGGAATGGTATATATTGACCTTAAGTGAGAATCATTCAATAGTCTAGTTATTCATTAGTGAATAAAAAATCTTAGTCCTTCTTCTCCTCCTGTTGCATCGCGCAAACCCTTCCACAATCAATGACTACTCTATCAGTTCGGTGCTCTACATCCACGCTCGTTTTGTGGGTCTTTGCCTCTAACGTCGCATTACGCCACTTAGCAATAATTCTTTTTCGTGTGCCCCTCACAGTCGATCAATGCTGATTGATTTGTATCGCCAAGTTGACCCGTACTTAGTTTATTCATATTAATGTGTAATCTCTTCTCAAATCCAATTACTCACTAATTATTCAATTTGAATATAAATTATTTGCCCAATTCAATTATTTGTTTGGTCCTAATTGTGTGACCATATCACTATTTGTATGTAATTATTATTGGATTTTATGTTGTGAGAATCTTATTTAATCTTAAGTTTCGGATTTGATTTTTTGAATTTACATTAACTAGCTTTAATCTAATTGATAAATTTTAATTTACCAAGTGATCCAATTTAACTTTAATTTTAAAATAATTTAATTGACTAGATAAAAAATCTTATTTATAATATAATATATTTTAGAAAAAAATTTTATACTTAGGCCCTGTTTGGCAATGGACTAAAAATCATGGCTAAAATTACCCATGGTCAAAATCTTAAATTTATTTTAAAAAAACTTAAAAAATTATTTTATATCTCATCTCACACAAATTCCAACATTAAACAATCACTTTATTTCACATCATACACATTTTTCAAAAATCACTAAAAATTTCAACCAAATCTTCTTTTTTTTCTTATTACCAAACAGAGCCTTAGTTTAAATAATTTGTTGATCAATATTGTGAATTTAAATTAAATATGACTACATTTTGGTCTCGTATCACATGGTCATTGTCATCTGTTGTACACAATTTTAGTAAGTTATGTACAGTCACAACTTATACAATACAATACCTATTCATCATTTCTATTGATTGAGATTCACAATCAACACAAACATATGCATTTTTAAATTAGTTATTCAAGATATACATTCTCATATATATTTTTTAATTCTTTTGTCCGAAACATTATAATTCCTCTCAACCCAATCGAAAATTATAGTGGCATGAGTTTGAGCCTTAAACTTCCTGGTTCAGGCAAACTCCCTCTCTCTATTGGGCTAGTGGAAGCTCAATGTACATATCCATATTTCTTACATTAGCATTTTTAAAATTTTGTCTGTTAGAATATGCTTATTTGTTTCATTGTTGATTCGCTGAAAGTCACTACTGATTTGAAAAATTACATACATACTGCTTTGTAAGTTTTTATTTTCATATTTACTATCCTTCAAAATTTACTTATGCCAAAATATGCATGGAATATTTCATATGTAGTCATCGGCCCAATAGCATCATGCTGGTACCTCGTTGGGTACCTGATTGCTTTAATCTGGCCACTATTAGCTACCATATATCGATCGCCATTATTGATCAGCTACAACCTGACAACCATGCCTTCGGCTATTGTCAATGGTTGTGCCACTTGTCGTTGGTCACTGGGAGTTGCCGTTACCACTGCCGACTACCACCATCGTTGTTTGAGTTAGGTACCACAACTTAATTATGATAATGTTGACGTAATGTAACTGTTGTATACTTGTATTATTGAAGATTGCAGGGTGACATGCGTAAATTAATCTTAATGGATGGTTAAAATGTAATATAATCTTTCAAAGTGGTATACATGTTATTCCTCTTTAAATTTAAGCTATTTTTTCTTAAACATTGTTTTAACTTCATTTTGAATCATACTATAATCTTGAGATAAGAACTTTCCCAAACGGAAAACTTGATAGTTTAACTATAAAGAACTTTATGTTTACGCACCATTCAAACAGGATGCTTTCATCCTTCAAACTATCTTTTGTCACACGAATGCTTTTTTGCTAGCAGTCAGAATGAAGTTTATAATCTCAAGGTTTTAACATTAAATGAGAATATTCTTGGAATTTTGAAACATTTTCTTCCAAAGAGCACGTCTTCTTTTGTTTTCTGACTCTAGCTCACACACACGCACATATATACATACGTGGCATACATACATACACATATACATTACATACATAACATATATATACACACTGTGCATGTGTGGCATGAGAGATGTTGTGACATTTGAAGATGAGCTCGTACAAACCATGAAATCTGATTTCTGTTGAGCTGAGGGCTGATGATGCCAATAATTTATTTAAGTGGTTTTTCAGTTTTATTTTACATGTCATGATTTTAAATGCCCTGGAAAAATATGTCTTTTGATGCAGTTTTATTAACCTCGTAATATTATCATATATTGTTTACTGCTTAACATTTGGATGTTCTCTTTATTTCACCTGAAGCTTAATTCAATGGTGGACCTTGGAAGTGACGTCCAAGTTCGTGCTAGTGGAGGTCTTCTAGCTGTACTAGAAAATGAGAGGGTTGTTGATACTTTTGAACGGAAGGAGGGCAGCAATTCATCAATTACTATTGATTCAGTTTCACAAATCTCATTTTATCCTATTTCTGTTATTTTTATTGAATGTACTGTATTTAGGTTCCTTTTTAGTTTTGCTGAGCATTTATTTGTATAAGTTCTGGCTTGGTTTTCCTATATAATACAACAGAGACAATTTCCTTAAGCTTGATGCTACTGCTTATGAGGCACTTCAGATCTTTCAGGTTGACAAGCATCCAAGTCATATGGGAATTGGTAGAGCTAAGGAAGGGTATGCATTTGTTTATGAGTATTCTATGTGCATTCTAAGATTTGCTTCTAATTAAGGATGAAATCTCTATATTTGGCAGGTTTTCAGTATTTGGAATGTTTAATAAGGTAGGTCAATTTTCTTAAGTTGAAACCTCCTTTACTTGTTTCAGTTTTTGGAATGTTTACTAAGGTATGCAGAACCTTTTGTTGCTTCCCCGAATGTGCACGACACTAAATTGTTCTTGGTCCTTTAGTGTGTCACACCAGTAGGCAGGCGTCTCTTAAGGTGTGCTTCTGGAGTTATACTTTTAAATCAGTGTCTCTGGTTGCCTCATAATGAATAGTATCAAAGCAACCTCTTTTTCTTTGCAGAGCGTGGTTCTTAAGGCCTATACTTGATCTCAATATTATAAACAGCCGGCTAAATACAATATCCTTACTTGAGGACGTCAATTGTTTTATAATTGGTTTTGTTTATATATGAACTTTAGTTGTCTATCTTAAAGTATTAGATATCTTTCTTTCTTTGCTGTGAAGAAGTGATGTCTGCCTTACGCGAGACTTTGAAGTCTGTAAGAGATATTCCTTACATGTTGAAGGTGTGTTGCCTTGCGTCCATTTATGCCTTCATTGCATTCTCAAATATAGTAATTTCATATATGCAGTTTTCATTTTCTTGGTAGTAGTTCTATTATTTTTTCCAAGTACTATTATTATCAAAATCATTTTTGAAAATATAAATTAAAGGGATAGATCATCTTTGTGGTGCCCTTCAGATGAGAAAAGCAGATGTCTATGAATAAGTTCAAGATCTAATACCATCTGCATAGGAGTGCTGATATTCCAAGTTGGTTAACATCTGCTATTGTTGAAATTCAATGCCACGAACTTATGTGTAAGATATGTACATGCACACTAATTAATATGGCAGGCATATAGTGTAGAAGCTGCTCTTGCTAAAAAGGGCTTTTCAATTTACTATTGTCTGTTATGTAAAAATTTCTCATGTGAATTATGAAAGGTAGTCCTGGAGCATGATCAAGAAGTGATGATGTTAGGCCTTGTTTAGTAATGGGCTAAAAATCATGGCTAAAATTAGCCATGGCCAAAATCTTAAATTTATTTTAAAAAAAACTTAAAAAATTATTTTATATCTCATCTGATACAAATTCCAACATTAAACAATCACTTTATTTCACATCCAACACAATTCTCAATAAATCAATCAACTTTATTTCACATCTTACACAATTTTTAATATAATTAACTTACTTTATTTCACATCATACACATTTTTCAAAAATGGCTAAAAATTCTAACTAAATCTTCTTTTTTTTCTTATTACCAAACAGAGCCTTAGAGTTGAGTGACTGAAAGCCGATCTTTAATTGCAAAGTTATATAGGAGAATACGAAAATTCTGTTGGGTTTTTTAGAATAAGTCACATTTTTAATAACAAATTAACTGCCTTTAGTGAAGTTTGCACTATTCGTAGCACCACTGACTACGAGTAGAATTATCAAAAGTACCTCAACATAAAAATCACCCCATTCCCTCATTCTTTGAAGGCCACCTATGACGCTTGGGATCAAAGAAGGCGGGGAGTGATCGCCAGGGTGATGTTCATATGAGTGAATCAGAATCACCTGGACAAGGAGTGACTCCTAACAAGACTTTTAAGTGGAGGGACACAGGAATGAATCATAAAAGAGGGAGATCCTGAGTTGTATAAGTAGATAATGTGATCCCAAATGGTAGAGGTGCCTTTTGGGGCAAAACCGTGAGGCTAATGATGAGAAATTCTATAGTTAAACATGTTTGGGCTAGAATAGTACTGGGATGGGTGGTCTCCTAGGAAGTGCTTAAGTCACGTTATTCTTTACAGCCAAAGCGAACAATACTTTTACATTGCGATCATGGAGTGTTATAATTTCTCTATTGTACCATTTATAAATGAGTGGTTGGTAAGCAATTAATAATAGATTATTTTTTGTAATTATTAAGGCTAAGTTTTCTTAACATATTTAAATGTATTGTCTTTCATTGCCATTTTACTTATTTTTCATTTTAACGGTTGGTTTTGGAAACTTAGAACAAAGTTATGTGACCTAATATAGTATTAATGCATACTTGTAGCCCTCATTTAGTTGAAATATATTTTAAGATTGTTTTAACTTATTGTGAAATAGAGAGGAAAAATTATTTTAATGTTAGAATATGAAATAAAGTTATTTTATTATTGAGAATTAGGTTGGATATGAGATAAAATTATTTTTCTATTGAAGTACATGTAGGATATGAAATAATCCTCCTTTTAATATTAAAATTTTTGTTAGATGTGAAATAATGTTTATATAGGATGTAAATAAAGTTCATTTTTAATATTTAAGTTTGTGTCTGATATGAAGTAAATATAAGGGATAATTTCACTTAGGCCCCTGAGGCTTGTCTAGTTTGCCATAAAGGCTCAAAAATATCAAAACATGTTGTCTAGATCTACAATAATTATTATATAGTTTATTAGGGTCTTAACTATTTCTAAAAAAACTTCCAATTAAGTCCAACATAATATTTTTCGTTAAAAATGCCGTTAATTCATAAAAAAAATTAAATGAAAATAAATATATATTTTTTAATTACTAATTTACCCCTACATAGCGTCGCGTGCAGGGGCGGCCGAGCGTGGCCTCGCATGCAGGCGGCTGCGTGCGGCAGCAGCCGCACGCGGTAGTACCCGTGCGCAAGCGTTCGCGAGTAGGAGGCCGCCGCACGCAGCCTCGTGCCCCGGCATCTGCGCACCTCACGCTCAGGCAGCCGTCGCACAGTCAATTTGATCCCACAAGCTATTAAAGGTGATGGCATATTTTAAAAATTGATAGATTAACTAAGAGCATTTTTGTCATTTTTATAATACATAACAAATTCTGTGACGGAGGGATTGTGACGTCTTGTGTAATATTTTTTGTGGACGTAAATGACATATTTTGAGATTTATGAACTATTGTGGCCAAATATGAAAATATCAGGGGCCTAATAGAATTATCCCTAAATATAAATATTGTTCAAAGCAGTTTTAGATAAGTTTGGGGGCTTTTTGTGCTCCAATCAAGTGAGGCCTTAAAGTTGAGACCTCTATCCTCAATTTTGCATCATAGCTATTTAATGTTGTACTTTGGGCGAAAGTTTCTATTTTATTGTAGAATTCAGTTCATTATTTTGGTCAATTTCTTGTGGTGGATTTTCACATCTACAACAAAGGAACTTTGGAAAAATGTACATACTCGGCTCTAGTTAAAGCTTAAAATTGACATTTCACAAAAGTTATTATAGAAAATCTTGTTGGCATCTAATTTAATATTCTCATTTTCCTTCTTATTTCAAGAACTAATATCTGTAGTTGCTTAAGCAAATAAAACTTTCGTTTCAAACAAAATCTGTTAAAGCTCTCACATGTTGCTTTTGGTATTATTAAAACGAATGCTTGTGTTTGGAGTCTAATTCTGCTATTTTTGGCAGAAATTCAATTCTCCAAGTGCTTTGTGTACAATTGCTGATTGGAATGCATTCCTAAAGGTAAGCTTTATATTTGTTTGATGGGAGTTTTTCCCATAAAAACTATTTTATTATCTTTATTTTGCTGCTGATTTTTATTTTGCAAATGATGGCCTGTTTAATGTTCCTTCATCTGTTTATGTTACTTTTTCCAAAGAAGTTGAGCAGTTTTTGTATTTTTCATTTCTCATACTCTTGAATTTTCTTCCCAAGAAGAAATTGCCCTTTAGCTTTCATAATCTTTAAAAGGTTGTCAAAGATTGATTTACTTTTTCATGTTTGTAGAAAGTTTGAAAAAAAATATTCATGAAAGACCGAGAACAATTAGCATCAAGAGAGAACCTTACGTACGTTTTACCCATCTACACAAATCTATGTGAAAGTAATGATCATTATTCAACCATTTCATGCAAAGCAAGGAAAGATAAAAAAAAATTGTACAAGGTGGAGGGTTGGCGCAGAATGTCATATTATACAGTCATATTGTACCTGAATATGAACATCAGATTGTCACAACAAAAAATGATTGCGAAGGGTTGTATTAGACAGTCATCAGCCAACATAATACTTGTCGAATCAGATATGACATGAATCGTTTAAGAAATTACTCAAAAGTAGGGATTTTCCCGTAAGTGATGCGCTGTGTTGCTTAAATATAATAAGAAATGTGCAAGAGTCACTACATCGACGCTCAAGTATATTGATAATGAGCAAGAGTTCCAACATATGGATAGATGCACGTAAAAAAGCTAGTCTAAGATACTAGAGCATAGGTCACTAGAATTAAACTAGGAACTTAAAATATAGGCATCTTGACAGGTAAGTTAATGGTGTTAGTGGATGTTATGATTCATTGAAGAATTAAGATTTTGTGCTTTCAGAAAATAAAATTGGTGGGAGAGAGCTAAAGAAACTTATTGTTTAGGTTTTAACTTTGGTATTTTGAGTAGAATAAAACTAAAAATAAAGCGATTATAATTCTGGGCAATAATTTGAAAGACTATATAGTAGAAGTTAAGAGAAATAAACACTGAATTATGGTTGTTAAAGTTATAATCAATGAAATAACTAATAACATTATAAGTTTGTATGCTCTTCACATTGGTTTAAATGCGAGTGTAAAGAAAAAATTTTGAAATGATGTTGAAGAGGATGCTTCAGGAGGAAATAATATTTTTTGGTGAAGATTTAAATGGACATGCTAAAAGTGTTGTTGAGAAATATAATAGCATTTATGATAGACATGATTTTGGGGAGACAATGGGAATGGAAAAATTATTTTAAAATTTTTTTTAGCTTATGATTTCATAATTACTAGTACTTTATTTAAGAAAGAAGAAAAGCATATCATCACTTACAAAATTGGGTCTTCAAGAATATAGATTAATTATTTTCTTTTTAGGAATCAGTATAGCTTAGATTGTAAAGATTGTAAAATCATTTGAAGTCGATGTTTGACTACCTAACATTAATAAAAGATCATAAATTTTGAGGTAAAGAGTTCGAGAAGGAATAATAAACTAAAGCAGCGCTTTCAGACTTGATGGTGGAATTTAAAGAATGATAATAAGTCTATCTTTAAGAGGAATATTCTAGACCTTAGGTAGTGGGATATCGAAAAGAAAACTGATCTTATGTTGTTGACGGTTACTTACTGTATCTACAAGATATCGAAGAATGTGTTAAAAAAATTCAAAGAAAAGATTTCAAATAATAAAGATATTTTATAGCAAAAAGAAGATGTATAAAAAAGATTAATGAGAAGAAGATATGTTATAAAAATTGATTTAAATGTAAGAACAAAGAATTGAAAAATATAAAGTAACTCAATGAAAGTCCAAGAAAGCCGTTCATAATGCAAAGAATGTAGTTTTGAGGATTTATATAAGAAGCTAGATACTAGAGAAAGTTATATATATACAAGATGGGCAAGGTAAGAGGTAGGAAAGATATAGACATGACTCAAATAAAACGCATTAAGAATGAAATGAGAGGGTTTTTTTAAGACAAGATATTTAATATAGATGAATAAGTTACTTTTAAATGCTTTTAAATAATTGTTGTGATAATATAATTAATCTTACCGAACTAAACATCCCAAAATAAAGTAAAAATTGTTTTATATTCGATAATCAGTAAAGTTGTTTGGAAAGCTTTAAAGAAGATGAAATATAAAAAAATAATAAATTGAATGATATCATAATAGATGTTTGAAAATTTATAAGAAATGAATGAGTTTCATAGCTTATTAGGTTAGAAAAAAAGAGTACTTTTGTACTTATTTATAAGAATAAATGAGATATTTAGGATTGTACTAATCATAAAGGAACTAAATTAATGAAAAACACTTAAAACTTTGGTAGAGAATAATCAAATATGGATTATTTCGTGATAGTAGAGTATCATAGAATTAGTTTAGTTTTATGCCAGGTAGATTTACTGTAAAAGTTATTCATTTGTTGAGAGGTTTAATAGAGAAGTTTAAGGAGATATAGAAAGATCTGTATTTGGTTTTTATCGATCCAAAAAAAAGCTTTTAGTAAAGTCTCGGACGAAGTGCTTTGGAGAGGTTTAGAAAAAAAAAGAAATTTACGCTGCCCACATTCAAGTTATTCAGGACATATATGAAAGGGTTGCTACATGTGTTTGAAAATAAGAGAGTTTGTCTAAGAAATTTTCTATTATAGTTGGATTACATTAAGGCTCAGTTTTAATTTTGTATCACTTTACATTGGTTATGGGATCTTGACTGGATAGATTTAAGATGAGGTGCCTTGTTATGTGCTTTTCATAAATGGTATTTTCATTGTTGATAAAAATAGAGATGAACTTAAGTTATGGAAGAATACTTTAGAGTCTAAATATTTTTATTTTAGTAGATAATATATAGAGCATACATTTGGTTAAGAAAGAAGCACTTGTATTGGTGATGTGATAATTGATAATTAAGTTATCAAGAAGAGGGAGGACTTTACATATCTTAGATCAATCTTACAAAATGATAGTGAAATAGATAATAATGTCATTAACAGGATCTAAGCAAAGTAGTTAAAGTGAAAAAATGGCTCTGGTGTCTTATGTGATAAAAAAATTTCACTCATATTTAAAGGTAAATTTTATGGAATAGTAGTAAAACTAGCGATAATATATGATGCTAAATGTTAATTTACAAAGAAAAAATATACAAATAAAATAACTATTGCAGAAATGAAAATACTAAGATGGTTTAGTGGATATACATGAAAAGATAAAATGAAAAATTAATATATCCATGACAAAGTTGGAGTAGCTTTAACTGAGGATAAACTCATAGAGAATAGGCTTAAATGATTTGGATATATAATCTTGCTTATGCAAAAAGAAGAAGAGGAAGACAAAAAAATATAAAGAATAGTCTTATAAATTTAGACCTCATTTGGTTGGGGTTTAAACCCTCGAAATTTCTCTAAAATTTCTTCCATCATTATTTTGTATTTATTTTACATTATATATAGCTTTAAATATTAAAAATAACTTTATTTTACTTTCTACATAAATTTCATTCTTAATTATTTCACATTTTACGCATGCTTCAATAAGACAAATCAATTTTTTTTCATATCCAACACAATCATTAATAATAAAATAACTTTATTTTATATCATAATCTTAAAATAATTTTCTCGTCTCTATCTCAAAAACTTCAAACATTTTTAAAGCATATTCCAATCAAACGAGACGTTAGAGTTATGTGTAGATTTGTTAACTGATAGAGTGCAATGAAAATAAAGAATTCATATAGCCAACCACATCTAGTGGGATAAAGATTTAATTTTTGTTGTTTAGCTAAATTGCAGAACTTGACGATTATTCATGAAATGAAATATTGGAATACAAAATGGAAATCACATTTTTTTGTGTAGAATGGCGAACCATATGTGAATATGAAATATTCTTTTATCTTCACAATGTTGAATTACGAAATATACAGATATATCTTGTATTTTAAAGAGTTTGCACGGGTTTTAACAATTAGGAATGACAACAGAGTAGTTATGGGTCACATTATGCAAAACTCTTGCCCGCCCCTGCTCTACTTCTCACATAATCTATACCCGCCTCACCTTGCCTCACCATCATGTTTATTATGATTTATTGTAAACTAAAATTGGAACATAATATCTATTTTAATTATTTTAGTCTTAAAATTATATATTTTATTTAATTAATTATTGTTCATGGGTCTGAGCGGGTATAATTGTGCTATACTTAAACTGACCTTGCCCTGAAATGGATCCGGGCAGTGGTTCAACTTTGTGATTCATAGCCTTCCTATAGTGGCGGGTCTGAGCAAGTTAAATGAGTTTGGGAAAAAAGTGTCATCCTTGTTAGCGATGACATGCGATAATATTACATTCTTATACAAAATGATGGAATGTGTCATATTTGTATTAACTTCTCAATTTTTTCATAAGCCTGCATGGGGATTCAACTAAGGTTTATGATCATATCGTACTCCTATGCATATATATATATATACATATACATATACACAGACTTATATTTTTTCATATAGTGCTGCGCATGCCAAAAATAGGCATATCCTCAAGCTAAGTATTGTCTAGACAGTTAAGTTTGTCTTTTTGGATGTATAGTTCCTCAATATGTATACAAAAATGATGAATATGCATATATTATACGACTACTAAAATTGTTTGAAACTTGAAATTTACTTGTAATTTGCTTGAATTTTGGCTTGATTGTCGAGTCAAAAGACTCAGAATATATTTTTATTGAGTTCGAGTCAAGGTTGACTTGCTTGAAATGTATTTGAGTTCACTCAAAATTTATATTATATATCTATATATTTATCCTTACTTTATCAATACATGAGAGCTAGTGTAGTTGGATAGTATTCTACTATGCATTGCTTAGGTATTGAGTTCAGCACATCTTATAGATAGAAAGAGCATTTTTTTTCATTTCATGTCTAATTAAATAATGTATTTTAGTAAAAATAAAATAATATTTTTTTGATTAAATTAAATTATATTAAAATAATATTATAATTCCAACGTATAAGTAAGTTGAAGTTAGGGAGACTTTAAAGAAAATAAAGTGTAGAAAAACATAAGACCGAATGACATTCCAATAAATATTTAGAAATGTATCGGTGATGATAGAGTTTTTTAGCTCATTAGATTGTTTAATATAATTTTGGAGACTAAAAAAATACCAAATGAATGGAGAAATAATGACGGTGTACAAAATTGTGTTAACTATGAATGAATTAAGTTAATGAGTCATAATTTAAAATTTTGCGAGAAGATAATCGAGCATAAATTATATTGAGATACTTGGGAATTACAAAATTAGCTTGAATTTAGTACCAAGTAGTTGTGATAATATGATTAATTTTACTAATTTTAAAATAAAAAAGATAGAAATTATTTTTACATCTGGCGTATAAATAAAGATTAGTGAGGTCATAAAGAAGATGAAGTATAGAAAAGTAGCAGAACTAGATGACATTCTAATAAATATTTAAAAATATATGAAAGACAAAAGACTTTTTTGACTTACTAAATTTAATATGATTTTAAAGACTAAATGGATATCAAATAAATGAAGAAAAAGTATATTAATACTTATTTATAAGAATAAAGACGATGTATAAAATTGTGCATGAAGGTTCAGTTTTAAGTTTATATCTGTTTGTCTTATGGGGGTTTTGACTGAACACGTTCAAGAAAAAGTACTTTGGTGCATGTTTTTTGCAGATAATTTTCTCCTTATCAATAAGATTAGAGAATATGCTAAGGCAAAACTTGAGTTATGGAGAAATATATTGGAATTTTAAAGTTTTTATCTTAGGAGATTAAAAACTGAATATATAAAGTATAAATTTAGTCACAATAAAAACACTTGTAGTGGGGAAATGACAATTGATGATCAAGTTATTAGGAAGAGCGAATGATTTAGATATATTGTATCCATTATACATAATAACTGTGAAATAAGTGATGATGTTATTAGTCTAATCCCAATAAGATGGATAAAGTAGAAGAATATATTTGTATTCTATGATAAAAAATTTCATTATGACTTAAATTTAGATTTTATAGGAGCGCGCCGTTGCCGGGTCCCAAGTCCTGGATGAGAAACGCGAAGTGTTGCGTTAGGCAGTCGACAGCCAGCGTAAAATTTGTCGAATCAATCATGACATGAATCCTTTAGAAAATTGCGTTAAAGCTAGGGCGTTCCTGGAAGCTATATTGCCTGAATACATTGAGAAATGGGTAAGGGCTGCTGCATCGACGCCCGGGTGTAGTGAAAAATGAGTAAGAGTCCCCACATCATAGACGAATATAAGTAAATAAGACAGTCCATTATACTAGAACTCAAGTCAGTAGAATTAGATTAAGAACTTAGAATATAGGCAGCTTGACAGGCAAGCTAATGGAGTTGGTAGATATTATAATTCATAGAAAAATTAATATTTTATGCCTGCAAGAAACAAAATGAGTTGGAAAGAAAGCTAAGAAAATTGATGGCTTAGATTTTAAACTTTGATACTCTAGTAAGAATAAAAATAACAATGGAACGAGTATAATTCTGAAAAAAAGCTTGAAGGACCACGGAGTGGAAGTTAAGAGAAATTGTGATAAAATTATGACTTTAAAAATTATAATCAATGGAATGATTATTAACATTGTAAATGTGTATGCTTCCCAAGTAAGTTTGGATGCGAGCATAAAGAAAAATTTTGAAATGATTTGGAAGAGTTAATACAAGAAATACCTCAGGAAGAAAGATTATTTATTAGAAAAAATTTAAATAGATATATATTGGAAGAGTTAATAGGCAGTCGACAGCCAGCGTAAAATTTGTCGAATCAATCATGACATGAATCCTTTAGAAAATTGCGTTAAAGCTAGGGCATTCCCTGGAAGCGACGCGCTGTATTGCCTGAATACAGTGAAAAATGGGCAAGAGCCGCTGCATCGGCGCCCGGGTGTAGTGAAAAATGAGCAAGGGTCTCCACATCATGGACGAATGCGGGTAAAGAAGCTAGTCCATCATACTAGAACTCAAGTCAGTAGGATTAGATTAGGAACTTGGAATATAGGTAGCCTAACGGGTAAGCTAATGGAGTTCGTCAGGCAAGCTAATGGAGTTTGTGGATATTATGATTCATAGAAAGATTAATATTTTGTGCTTGCAGAAAACAAAATGGGTTGGAGAGAAAGCTAAGGAAATTGATGGCTTAGGTTTTAAACTTTGGTACTCTGGTAAGAATAAAAATAAGAATGGAGTGGGTATAATTCTGGATAAGAGCTTGAAGGATCATGTAGTGGAAGTTAAGAGAAATTGTGATAGAATTATGGCTTTAAAAATTATAATCAATGGAATGATTATTAACATTGTAAGTGTGTATGCTCCCCAAATAGGCTTGAATACGAGCATAAAGGAAAAATTTTGAAATGATTTAGAAGAGTTAATACAAGAGATACATCAGAAGGAAAGATTATTTATTAGAGGAGATTTAAATAGACATGTTGGAAGTGTTGTTGAGGAATTTAATAGCATCCATGGTGGATGTAGTTTTGGAGAGATAAATGAGAAGGGTAAAACTATTTTAGAGTTTTTTTCAGCACATGATCTTGTAATTACTAATACTTTATTCAAGAAGAGAGAGGAGCATGTTATCACATACAAGAATGGAACTTCAAGAACTCAAATTGATTATTTTTCTTACAAGAAAATGAGATTACTTGGATTGTAAAGATTGTAAAGACATTCCAAGTGAATGTTTGACTATCCAACATCGATTAATGATTTTAGATTCCGCGATAAAGTATTGGAGAATAAATAATAAGTCAAAATCCTATCCTCAGACTCGATGGTGGAATCTAAAGAATGAGAACAGATGTATATTTAACAAGAAGGTGAACTGAAATATTAACAGAAAAACTGATCTTATGTGGTTGACAGTTGTTAACTGTATCCGTAAGGTGGCGAAGGATGTGCTGCGAGAATCCAAAGGAATAATTTCAAATAATAAAGATACTTGGTGGTGGAAAGATGATGTACAAGAAAAAAATTAAGGAAAAGAAAATTTGTTATAGAGATTGGTTTAAAAACAAAAATAAGGATAAGTGGGAGAAATATAAAGTGGCTCAACGAGAATCTAAGAAAGCTGTAGGCAATGCAAAGAATATGACCTTTGAGGATTTATATAAGAAGCTAGACACTCAAGAAGGAGAAAGATTATTATATAAGATTGCCAAGACAAGAGATAGAAAAACTAAAGATTTAATTGAAGTAAAATATATTAAAGATGAAGATAAAAAAGTACTTTTCATAAAAAAAGATATCAAAGATAGATGGATGAGTTACTTTCAATAGCTTTTCAATGAAGGTTGTGAAAATTCAATTGATCTTACGAAACTCAACAACCAAAAAAAAAATAAAAATTACTCTTACTTTCGACGTATTAGTAAAGCTGAAGTCTGAAAAGCTTTAAAGAAGATGAAGCATAAAAAAGCAGTAGAAACAGATAACATCCCAATAGATGTTTGGCAGTGCTTAGGAGATGAAGGAGTTTCGTGGCTCACTAGATTGTTTAATATAATTTTGAAGACTAAAAGGATGTCAAATGAATGAAAAAAGAGTATATTAGTACCTATTTATAAGAATAAAGGCGATGTACAGAATTGTGCCAATTATAAAGGAATTAAATTAATGAGTCATAATTTAAAACTTTGGGAGAGGGTGATCGAACCAAGGTTACGCTATAATACTAAGATATCAGAGAATCAGTTTGGTTTTATGCCAAGTAGATCTACTATAGAAGCCATTCATTTATTTAAAAGTTTAATGGAGAAGTTTCAGGAAAAAAAAGAAAATCTATATTTGGTTTTTATTGATTTGGAAAAAGCTTATGATAAAGTCTCAAGAGAAGTACTTTGAAGAGTTCTAGAAAAGAAAGAAATTTGCACTGCTTATATTCAAGTTATTAAAGACAATTATAAAGGAGTTGTTACCTGTGTGCGGATACAAGGAGGTTTGACTATGTATTTTCCTATTACAGTGGGATTACACCAAGGCTCGGCTTCAAGTCCGTATCTTTTTGCTTTGATTATGAAAATCATGACTGGACATATCCAAGATGAGGTGTCTTGGCGTATGCTCTTTGCAGATGATATTGTCCTTGTTGAGAAAACTAAAGAGGGAGCTAAAACGAAATTAGAGCTTTGGAGGAATGCTTTAGAATCAAAAAGTTTTCATCTCAGTAGATCAAAAATTGAATATATGGAGTGCACATTTAGTCAAGAAAGAAATACTTATATTGAAGATGTGACAATTGGTGATCAAATTGTCAAGAAGAGTGAGCGCTTTAGATACCTTGGATCAATCATACAAAATAATGGTGAAATAGATAGTGACGTTATTAGCAGGATTCAAGCAGGATGGATAAAATGGAGAAATGCTTCTTGTGTGTTTTGCGATAGAAAAATCCAATCCAGAATCAAGAGTAAATTTTATAAAACTGTCGTAAGACCAACGATGATATATGATACTGAATGCTGGACTGCAAAGAGGAAATATATAAATAAATAAATATTGCAGAAATGAGGATGCTAAGGTGGATGTGTGGATATACACGAAAGAATAGAATGAGAAATGAGTATATCCGAAAGAAAGTTGGTGTTGCACCAATTGAGGATAAACTTAGAGAAAATCGGCTTAGATGGTTTGAACACCTAAATCGTAGATCAATTTAAGCTCCAGTTAAAAAAATTGAGTTATTAAATTTTGCCCATGTACAAAGAGGAAGAGGGAGACCAAAGAAGACATGACAAGAAACTATAAGGAGTGATCTTAGTTACTTAGACTTAGATAAGAATTTGATAACTGATAGAGCACAATGGAAATGAAGGATTCATATAGCCGACTCCACCTAGTGGGATTAAGGCTTGGTTGTTGTTGTTTTCTTCCTATCACTGCATGATCAAAAAATTTTAAGCATGGGTTTAGCTGGAGAAAAAACTTGCTAAATCTGCATGCTGTAAAGATTGAAATTGACCCAACTCTTCTTTCAAGTGTTTTGCATGGCATATTACGATATTTCATTGTACTAAATTTAATTTTAATGGCTTCTTTCAAGCATTGGGCAAGTCTTAGTAGAATTACATCTTATTTTCTTTGCTGCTGATCTTGCTATAACAGGTCTGTCATGGCCTCTAATTTTCATCCACTTGTAGCTGATTATCTTGAATGTTGATCTTGCTATAACAATTCTGTCATGGCCTGTAATTTTCATCCACTTGTAGCTGATTATCTTGAAATACCTAATAGAGATGAGCATCCTTTGCTCTTTGAATTAGTTGTGAAACACATGATACACAGACCACGTGGCCCAAAAAATCCTAAAAATATTTGTATGAGTAAATAAGGACTGCAAGAGTAAATATCCAAAGCCGTATGCTGAATACAGTATCCAAGCAGAAGATTGCTATCCTACCTACAAACGAAGAAATGATGGAAATCAAGTAAAAGTCAGGAAATGTATGCTTGATAACAGATGGGTAGTTCCGTGTAATTCTTATCTACTTTGTCGTTTTGACTGTCACCTAAATGTAGAGATATGCTCATCAATAAATTCAGTAAAATAGTTATACAAATACATATATAAAGGTCATGATAAGATTACATTCAATATCACATACACTGAAAAGAATGACTGTTGTTGACGAAATTGAACAATTTTAAGCAGCTAAATGTATCTCACCTCTTAAAGTGGTGTGAAGAATTTATGGATTTGCTTTAAATGAGATTCACCCATCAGTTACGACATTACAAGTTCATCTTCCAAACAAGCACATTGTCACATTTCAAGAAGCTCGAGATCTACAAAACATATTGTCACTAGATTTTTAGAAGACAACAATGCTTACTCAGTTCTTCAAATTAAATGTAAATGATAATGAAGCAAAAAAGCTATTGTATAAACAATTGCTTGAATATTATACGTGGGATCGATTTTGAAAATATGGTCAAAAAGGAAACAACGACAAGTAATTCGTCGCATTGCGCTAGCAAATCCTGTTAAAGGAGAACGCTACTACCTCAGACTATTACTTAATCATGTGAAGGGTCCTACAACATTCACTGATTTGCAAACATATCAAAATGTAAAATACAATTTATTTCAAGATGCAACAGTTGCAAGATGATTACTTGATTCATATAACAGCATTTATGAATGCTTAGCAGAGGCTGCTATTCTAAAAATGCCAAATGCATTTCGGAGATTATTTGCAACATTATTAGTATTTTGCTCACCCTCAAATCCACTGTGCTTTTTTAATGATTATTACAATGAGCTCTGTGCTGACTTCAAATCTGATACTATTAGTTCTATTGAAATTTTGGAAGCAACTTTCAGGAGCATTGACTCTTTCTTATGAGGTATGGGAAAGCAAATTATTATTTACATATCAACATATACAATAAAGCTTACTCATCAAACTCAAAAGATTCCAAAAAAAGTTGAGGATGAGTTATCAATACAACTTTCGAAAGAAGAACTCAATTCAGTTTTATTGCTAAACTCAGAGCAAAAATTTATCTATGATACTATCATGAAATCAATCGACTCTGGAAAAAATGCTGCATTCTTCATTGATGGACTTGGAGGTACAGGAAAAGTTTTTCTATATACAACTTTGTTAGCTACAGACAGAAATAATAAACAAATTGCATTGGCTACAACGACTCCTGGAGTTGCTGCTTCTATTTTACTAGGCGACTGAACAACTCATTCCAGATTTAAAATTCCATTGAATATGACCGAGACTACCACATAATATGGGATGAAGCTACAATGGCCAGGAAATCACACATAGAGGCTTTTCATAAAATGTTTTAAGATATAACAGAATGTGATATAATAATTGGAGGTAAAACTATTATTCTAGGAGGTGATTTTCGACAAATTTTACCTGTTATTCCAGGAGAAAGTCAAGATGTTAGTATAAACAACAGCATCGTCACGTTATTCTTATGACCACAACTTATAAAGATGCATTTGACTAAAACTATGCGAGCCATAAATAATTCAGATTTTTTAGAATACCTGCTTAGAATTGGTAATAGAGAAGAAGTCAGTATTAAAGAAAATTAGATAGCAATTCCTGAGAAAATGACTATTTGATATAGCCACAGTGAACAACTCTCAATAAAAAATCTAATTTCTGAAGTGTACATTGACAGTAATAAAAATATTACATTACAGAACTTTGTTGACACAACAATTCTAACAACCAAGAATGAATATATCGACAAAATAAATTATATGATCATTAATGAATTTCCAAGAGAAGTAAAAGAATATTACAATTTCGATTCTCTTATTGCATCACATGAGAATGTGTTATGTAATACAAACTTTCTCAATGACCTTTCACCAGTGGGCCTATTGCCTTATAAATTAACATTGAAGCAAAATTGTCTAGTTATGCTATTACGAAATTTGGATCCTTCATCTGGATTATCAAATGGTTCACACCTTATATGTAAACAATTCTACAACAATGTGATTGATGCTGAGATCATCACGGGAAACCACAAATGTGATTTGATGTGCAGATAAAAATATATTTTTAGAGTTATTAAAATATATTTGGGATATTTTTGTATATGAATATATTATAATAATTTAAAAGTGAATATATAATATTATATTCTAATAATATATTTGTATATATCGTAAATATTTTTATAAAAGAGTATGATTTCTAATTATGCTTAATTTAGTTTAAAATTAAAATTTTTTTAGTGCAAGATTATAAGCACATGCTAGGTTAGTGTATATACTCAATAATAGGATTTTTTCTACAAAGGGGATACAATATGAGAATATCTTTTATTAGATTTTCGAAATTAAGATGTATTTATGAGATACTTTTTGAATCATACTAGTAAAGTCACGTGCGTTGCACGTGGTTTTGTTTGTTCGCTCTTTTTCTATATCGGGCAAGATGCTTAAGCTATAGCATGCCATAACATCGGATACGATACTCGTTCCGTTGGTTCGCCTTTCTGCACATCGATTATGATGCTTAAGCTCAATATTCTCCATAACATCTGATACGATACGCCTCGATCCCAGTTCTGCCTTTCTTAACATCGGTCACGATGCTTAATCTACAGCATCTCCCATAACATTGGATACGATAATCCTCAATGCGCTCGTTCGGCCTTTTTGAACATCGCCCTATTCTTCAAGAGAGCATTAAAGCCATCTGGCCCAGAAGCTTTGCCCTCCTTGATCTCAACATCGGTGACAATGCGTAAGCTACAGCATGCCCATAACATCGGTTACGATAGTTCTCGATCCTGATGGTTTGATCTTTCTGAACATCAGTCACGATACTTAAAGTATAACATCCTCTGTAATATCTATACGATACTTCTTGAACCCGCTGGTTCGGCTTTTCATAACACGTGTTTGTGTGATTGGGCTGTGGTTGCTGGCTGCTGCAGTTGACAACCGACAACCCATTCTTATCCATCTTTTTTTTAAATGAAAAATTATAATTTAATCCTCCAACTTTCATATTCATATACATAGGTCCAAAATCATTTATTCTAGGTTCAAAATCATTCATTTCTATAAAATAAAAAATAAAGTTCATTAATTAAGTGCTCTGATAATCTGAAAAAAAAAATATAAATAATTTGGACCTATTTGTAAGGAGGTGAAAAAGTTGAGGTAAAAATGCAATTTCAGATAAGACAATTTTTTTTTATAAAATAAAAACTAAAATTAATTAATTTAGTGCTTTAATAACCTAAAAAAATGAAATTAAATATAAATAATTTGGACATATTTGTAAGGAGGTGAAAAAGTTGAGACCAAAATGCAATTTCAACTTTTTTGAACTTAAATATAGATATGATAACTTGAGAAAAATATTTGGACTTAAATATAAATAATTTGGACTAATAACCTGAAAAAAAATTTGAAATTAAATATAAAAAATTTGGACCTATTTGTAGGAGGTGAAAAAGTTGAGATCAAAATACAATTTCAGCTTTTTTTGACTTAAATATAAATATGATAGTTTGAGAAAAATATTTGGACTTAAATATAAATAATTTGGACCTATTTGTAAGAAGGTGAAAAAGCTGAAACTAAAATACAATTGCAGTTTTTTGTGAATTTTAAATTTAAAAAAATATTTTTTTCTCCTCTAAACTCATCCTCATATATATAGTATAGATATCAATAATTTGGACTTATTTGTAAGGAGTTGAAAAAGTTGAGACCAAAATGCAATTGCATCTTGATAACTTGAAAAAGAAATTGGACCTAAATATAAATAATTTGGACTAATAGCCCGAAAAAAAAAGGAATTAAATATAAATAATTTGGACCTATTTGTAAGAAGGTAAAAAAGTTGAGACCAAAATGCAATTTTAATTTTTTTGGAATTAAACATAAATATAATAATTTAATAAGAAATTTGGACTTAAATATAAATAATTTGGACTTATTGTCAAGAGGTGAAAAAGTTGAGACTAAAATGCAATTGGAGTTTTTTTTTTGAATTTTAAAATATAAAAAAATATGGATAAGCCAAAATTTAAAAATAAAATTGGAATTAAATATAAATAATGTGAACCTATTTGTAAGAAGGTGAAAAAGTTGAGATCAAAATGCAATTTTAGCTTTTTTGGATTTAAATGATACTTTGAGAAAAAGATTTGAACTTAAATATAAATAATTTGATCCTATTTGTATGGAGGTGAAAATATTGAGATAAACGCAATTACCGTTTTTTTATGAGCTTTTAAATTTAAATAAAGGGAAGAACGGTGGGGTGGTGCTTCTGGCTGCTGCAGTTGACAGCTGATAGCCCATCCTATCTATTTTTTATTTTTTTAAGAAAAATTACATTTTAGTCCCTTACCTTTTATATTGTTAAAAAAATTCAAAAATATTTCTTTTAGATCCAAATTCATTCATTTTGGGTCCACATCAACTCAAAATTTTAAATCCTAAATTAAATTCTGGATGTCACATTTCTCCCCACCTTTAGAAATTTCGTCCCGGAAATTTTCATAAACAATTTTACAAGTTTCATTATATGTTCGACAATTTCACGAATTTCATTATACATTTGAATTGATTTGTAAGAAGGTAAAAAAGTTGAGACTAAAATGTAATTATTGCTATTTTTGTGAGTTTTTAAATTCAGCTGCACATCCCTATCTGATTTTTATTTTTTAAGGAACAATTATAATTTAGTCTCTCAACTTTTATATTCTTATAAGTAGGTCCAAATTTATTCATTTTGGGTCCAAAGCAACTCAAAATTTTAAATCCCAAATTAAATTCTGGATGTCACAATTCTCCTTATTTTTAGAAATTGTCCCCGAAATTTACATAAATAATTTCACAAATTTCATTATACATTCGAACTAATTTGTAAGGAGATGGAAAAGTTGAAACCAAAATGCAATTGTTACTATTTTTGTGAGTTTTTAAATTCATCTGCCTGTCCCTATCTAATTTTTATTTTTTAAGAAAAAATTATAATTTAGTCTCTCAACTTTCATATTCTTATAAGTAGGTCAAAAAATATTTATTTTTGGTCCAAATTTATTCATTTTGGGTCCAAATCAACTCGAAATTTTATATTATAAATTAAATTCTGGATGTCACAATTCTCCGCACCTTTTGAAATTTCGTCCCTAAAATTTACGTAAATGATTTCACGAATTTCATTATATATTCGAACTGATTTGTAAGGAGGTGAAAAAGTTGAGACCAAAATGCAATTTTGCTATTTTTGTGAGTTTTTAAATTTAAAAAATTACAGATAAAACAAAAGTTTTTTCTCCTTCTTAACTCATATTCTTGTATATATAGGGCTTATTTTGTTGGAGGATAAATTTGGGTAAACAAAAGAGAATATTTTATTTTATAGAGTTGATTGGAAAGAAATTTATTTTAATATTGGGAGGTGTGTTGGATGTAAAATAAAGTTGATTTTAAGGTTGGAATTTGTGTTGAATGTGAAATAAAGTTATTAAAATTTATAATAAATTTAAAATATTATTATTATATTTTTTGGCCCATTTTTAAGGCTTTGCCAAACATGCCTATAGTGTAGATATATAGTGCACAAGATATGCTATAGTTTAGGGCTGCAACAATTGTGGTATTGGAGCCATGTTAATTTGGGTGAGGTTTTTTGTAATGTCAGAATTAATTCTGCAATTTTCTAAGTTCTATTTGCATGTTCTGCAAATTGCAGGCTATTTTTTCAATTTACACTTCATTTCCACAATTTTGCTATTGTTTTATCCAATCTACATCTAATTCTGCATGTTCCATTGGACTTTCTTGCAGTTCTATTGCCATTTTAACCTTTTTTTTTTGCATTGCATCTAATCCATCAGCCTTCTAGGTTCATATTCAGCCCTATACTTGGAAAACCCATTCAATTTAGGGCAACTTTGGATCACTATATCTATGGCAACTCGAAGCGGATGTCGGAACGAGGTTGGTATGGCGAATAAGCGGTGGGATACGCTGTCCATCTAAAGTAAAGACCTCTTGATTGACTTGACTTCATCTATGGATGTGCTAAGGGTTAGGGTGGAAGTCTTGGAAATAACATATTCCCCTTGAGGGGAAGTATCGTACTTTCCCGAGGTGGAGGCCTACAAGGATGAGTGTGAGGTTGAGCCGTAGCAACAAGCGGGCTCATCTACTACACATCCACCAGTTTGATCTGTAGTGGATGATTTCCCTCGAGACCACCTTCCTCTGAGCGATAGAGATCGGATACCTCGAGGTGTAGTTAGGGGAAGGCGACCCCCACCATCTGCCTATATTAGAAATGCTCATCAATTTTGACCTTGTTACCCTATGGAAGTGGCCATGGAAGTGGTCATGAAAGTGGCCATGGACCGCCGCTAGTAGTTGCACCTTGATGTCCCATGAACTTGATCCATATTATAATTGTGGATTTCCTAGGCGCCATGGTGACGACAGAGTGGGGCGAGTTCATGATCCGCTTGATGATTATGAGATCGCTCGACGAGTGAAGGTTGATCCCCAACTTTTGATGGACGGTTGGATCCTAAAGCCTTCATCGATTGGATCACGGACATGGACTTGTACTTTGATTGGGTTGCCATGATTGCGGATCGCAAGGTGAGATTCACTAAGATTAATATGTCGGGTTACGCAAAGACTTTTTGGATAATTTGTGAGAGACAACTCCAATGTTTTGGTATCCTCCTATTGCATCTTGGGATAAGATGAAAGAAATACCTTCGCTTAACTTATGGAGATCAAATGCTTGATGAGCTCTCTTCAGTTTGATAGGGTAACAATTCAATCACAGATTATATGACTCATTTTGATGAGTTGACCATCAGGTGTGACCGAGTTGAGGACCTGAGCATGACCGTGTCTCATTTCCAGACTAGTTTGCACTCGGACATAAAATGATAGATATTCATCTATGATGTATCTGCACTTGAGGAGGCATACCAAAGGGAACTCCAGATTGAGCAGTACTTGCGGGTCTCCTTGTTTCGTTGGTAGACTGTGGTCACTGGTGACCCCTACCCCCCTCATTGGACCATCCCTCATCATTTAGTGTCAATTCTGCAATGACACCACAATTTCTACAGATATCAAAGGCAAGGGAATCACCTCTGCTTCAAGCAACAAGGCCATGAACATTACTACGTGTTTTAAATGCGGCAAGGTGGGCCACTATGCAGAGTTTCTCCTATTTAGGAAGTTTGTAGGTTGAGTCTAATTGTGTCGGAATAAGAAAATCATTATTTTGAGAGTTTTATAGTAATTTAGGGGTGTTGGGATTGTGTCAAATCGATCGGTGCTGAAAAGTGGTACAAGGTTGATCCAATGTCGACCTTGACCTGTCTTGTGACGACCCGTGGCCTGAGAAGGCTAGGAGTGATTGCTGGGTGATATTTTGAGAGACAGGAAATCATTGATGTAAGGTGTGACTCCTGGTAGTCTTTTAAGCCTATTAGTAGTGAGAGGGGAGCTTAGATGAATTGTCTCATATCGGAAGGGAGGAGAGTTCCTGAGCTTTATAAATAATAACATGATCTTAAATTTTAGAGGCACTTTTTGGGTAAAATTGTGAGGTTAGTGATGAAAACTCTACAATTAAGCATGCTTGAGTTAGAGTAATCATAAGATGGTTGATCCCCTGAGAAGTTCAAGCCACGTAATTCCTGGAAGCCAAAACAAATAATACCTCTTTGGTTCAAAGATGAATCAAAAGTGGTGAGAGGGCTACAAGGATGAATTGTCCCATATTAAAAAGAGAGGGGACTTTTTGAGTTATAAGTAATAACGTAACTTTTAGTTCTAGAGGCGCCTTTTGTGACAAAATTGTGAGGCTAGTGATGCAATTTTCACAATTAAGCGTGCTTGAGTTGCAGTAGTCCTCATGGCCTTGGGAAATTGGCAAGAATATGGAGTTTGACCATTCTGAAACACTCAGTTTGGTTGCAAAGATGACAATGGTAGAATTGGGCCATATATCAAATAGGTGTTAAAAGTGCATTCCTTCATTGGGAATTATCAAAAGTAGTTTTTATGAAACCCCTTCACAGTCTATCTGTTCCTTGTGTATATGTTGTTCAAATGCTCCTTACACAGCTTGAAGCAATCTCCTTGAGCTCTGTTTGCCAAACACCTTGCTTCCTGTCAAACGATGTGTTCATTCCAGTGCCCATGTCCTCGCATTTCTGTCCAAAGATCTCTGCATGCCCATGCGAAGGCTTGTGACAGGCAATTTAGCAAAGCAGTAAAGTATTGCCGACATTATCATTAATTGAACAATGCTCACTTAGATATTGACATCAAAAATAGAAGAAAATCAGCTGCTACCTTTCAGCTTTTATAAATCAGAGAGTTGTGAAACACATCTAAAAGAAAAGCCTAATAAACAAGCATTTAAACGGCCCACTGAGCTTTCTTTTCCCTTTACAACAAAATTTTTGCTTCTTCAATTCCTTCTGATTATTGTTTACTTTCCTCTGATTTCGCGTCTTCTTTTGTTGACTTGATTCTAGTTGAAATTGTCAATTTATTTTGATAAATTTTCTCAAGCTGAAAGATCACAAATAGATTGAGAGTTAATTATTGCTGGATTTTATTTTAAAAGGACTTTAATATAACTTTTAAAAATTCTTTCTCTGATTTAGTGAATTTAAAATCAATGCTCTAATCTAACTCAGTGAATTCTTTTTTACTGATTATCTTGTCCGAGTTTAGATTTCAAATAAGTCCGATTTGCTGGATTTGAAGTTACTTGATTTATATTATAATTAAAATTAGGAAACATTTGAATTTATTTGAGATAGTTTGTCATTATAACTATTGATTTCAACTTCGTATTTTACATCTGTATTTGTCCGACATCCAAGGAATTTAAAATAATTTTGTTCCACGTGACTTTATCTTGACTTTTTTCTTGTATTCTATATCTTTTCTTGTTCATGGCTTTTATTCTCTTAGATAGAGAAAGTGGGTGCAGCAGGGAGGGAGAGGGAGAGGAGGATCCATTTTGGTTTGTTGTAATTGTTATTTGATGCTCGGTAAAATAGCCTTTTTGTCTTGGCCATAATGAAGCATTTTTGGCTACCTGTTGTGCCTGTATAAATGATTTAAGTCTGTTTTGCATGATCTCATCTCCTTTATATTACTCAAACACTCTTGAAACCATAGTCTTTTTTGCTTATTGATGTCTTGCTTTGGGAACATCCATGTTGGTTTTTGTGAGTTCTGCAATACTGAGGGTTAAATAATACTTTGTTTTTGAGGCATTTTACAAGCTTGATGCCAGTTTATTCTCTCTTTTAAATTAGTGATCCAATCACGGCAACTTTTTATAATATCCTTTATTGTTGCAGTGCTTAAGTTCTTTTCTGCACATAAACAAAATATTTGAAGTTGGAATATCTGAATATCTTCAAGAGAAATTGCACTCCCTAAACCTAGGGATATTGGATAAGGTATATGCGTCATTTTATTTATGGTCTTCAATATGACAGATGGGGTGAAACTTACTTTCCTTTTCTTTTTCTTTCTTTGTTTTTCTAGGCCAACTCATGCATTTCGATGGAGCTAGCATATGTGTTTGATCTGGTTTATCTTCCCTTCTTATTTCATTTATAAGAAGTGCCTTGCTGCATATGTATGAATCAAGTCACATAGCATGATTTTCTTTCCGTGCTCTGAAATTTGTAAATCCAGTTGTAGATGGTACATTATTTTAAAAATGAATCTAAAAATAACTTGAAAATGAAGAAAAAGTTTGTTAATGAAAAATTTTGGAGAGTCTTGCTAGTAGGTGTCGTGTTGTGTATGAGCTGTGGGCAATATGAACAAAGGGGAAGAAGGAAGAGCTAGGAGAGAGGAAGAGAGGGAGATGCACCAAGAGTAAAGCACACAGGTTTTGGTGGTTCAGAGAAGTCTTACGTCCATTGGCTAAGCTAGTTCTAATCTACTATGAGAGAATGAAGCTTGCATGTGGTAAATATGGAGGTGTTAAGGGGACGAGTGAAAGAGCTGGAGGAAGAAAGAAAAAAAATCCTTTCTATAGGTTATCCTAATATTTATAGCTTCAGTGGGATGGCTAAAGGAGGCCCTTTATAGATCCGAGCGGCGCAATGTGAGTTGTCATTTAAGATGGCTTAGATTGTACCACGTGGGGCTCTGATGAGGATGTTTGATGGAGTGGCCGGCAAGGCGACCTCCTGCGCTAGGGATGGAGCCAGCAATGACCAATGGAGTGGGGCTGGTATAGCCTCTGCTTTGTGTTGGTTGTATAGGCCTTGCCTTGGCAAGGCAGGCAGAATTGACATGTTGCTGGAGGGCATCCAGTATTGGGCATAGTGGGGCGAACCGAACACCATCACGTAGTTGGCTGTGACCCACCGTACTGTCCTATGGGCGACTAGCTAGGTCCCACTGGAAAGAGGGAAGCTACACACAGGGTATTGCCTTGGGGCATGTGTTGAACTCATATTAATTTTGATGATTCAATCACATTAAATTTAATATTATTTTAATCTTTGTATATTGTTTTTAAATCTCAAGTACGATAGGTTATGAAGGACATCGATTGAGCCAAATGCTTAGAAGAATAATGTAGCTTTTTGAGACGTAAGACATATTTGTGACAATGCTTCAATTAATCCCAAGTTTATCTCATGCAACAAAGTTAAAAAGAATCAACAAAGCAATGAAATTTAGATTTTATGTTATTACTTTTATTTGTATTTGCTTGCAAGCTTAACAACTCAATATTGACTTAACTAAATTAATATAACAACAATAACAATAACCACCAAGTCTTTATCCTACTAAGTGGTGTTAGCACTTAATGAAATTAATAAAAATAATTTAAAAATTAATTGGTATGACCATTTTAATTATAAATGTCTCTTTCAATAGTTTTCTTTAGGAACTATTAATCTGAACAATTTATTATTCTGATTAATTATTCTTAAAGAATATGCAGGTTTGAGTTTAAATTAGTTAATTTATCTGAACCCCAATTGTTTCAAAAGGCAATTGCTAGGTAGCCAAAGTTTGAATTAAATGGAACATTTAACTCTTTTGTTTATCAAACTATTTTGATTTCAAATGCTCCGAGAAACATTCTACCTACCTTTTTTGACTTCCTTGGCACTAATATTATCGTTAGGAATTTTTTAATGAACTGAACACTCATGTTAATTGATTTTAGACACATGCTAGCCAATCTCACCTACCCCAGCAAATTTTTCAATTTTTAAAGATTTTTTGATATATTCTGAAACCAAGTTTTGGTGTATAAATGCCACCCATTTCCTTCATGCCAAAACACTCACTTTGGCTTGTGCTTCTGTTTTCACTCTCTCCTTAGCCTTCTAAAATGTTTCTCCCTTAACTCGAAGTTCAAGTCATTTTATTTCAGAGAGGGATTCTAGCTTAAGAAGAAAGCAATTGATAAATGTATTTCTGGTTCTAGTCAGTCAAGTTGGTTTTGCTAAATAAGAACTTATGTTGTAATTTCTTAGAATCTCTGGGCCATTTATTACGCATTATCTTGCGGCAGTTAATAAAATCATCTTATTTTGGTGTTTTCATGTTAATAGAGATATTTTTGGAGTTTCCATACTATCTTCAGGTTGGTTTATGAAATGAGAAGTTAATGACATCACTTAACTATGAAGTAATGTTATTAGAGACTGATTCAATCACCTGTAGATTTATTCGGGCAGCTATAAAAGTTGCTTCTACATTTAATTCAACAAGAAGGAATATCAATATTGACACAAGCATATAAAATACAGCATAAACAAGAAGCAAAACCTTGTACGTCTGCTAGTTAAAATTGCAAAAGATATAAAAGTACTTAAACAAGCAAAAAAAGTCCTAAACACATATAGGAATCTGAGCTTCTCAAAACAAACAACTCCAACCGACTGATTCAAAAAAGGAGTTGTATGACCTTAGAAAAAACACAGTCAAAAAGCTCCCTGATCATATAGGGTTACATCTTTAAACACACTATCAAAAACACTGTAGAGACATTCAACATACATCAATGGCTTAATCAATTTTCTGATTTTACTTTCATGGGCATAGATGATTCCTGGGGCTTCTTTGTAAAGCTTGAGGTAGGATTACTTTCTTCCTTGCTACTTGCTTCTTCCTTATCATTTTGGAAATGACATCGGTCGAATTACTTCTAGTATAAGTAACAATAATAGGACTGCTGAAGAGAGAATTCTCTACTCTTGTTTTATGCCTACATAATACAAGAATGCACACATGCACACGCACCGACTAGTGACTGCTTGAATCTTTTATTTCCATTGCATTCTATCGAATAACAAATTCTAATGTAGCTCCAAATGTATAAGTTCACTCTTAATAATTTCTTACCATATTTTTTTTGACCATCATCTTTCTCTTTTTTACATAAACAAAATCCAATAATCCACTTTTACTTACTGAAGCTTCTATTGGCCTACGATTTATTTGTCCAAACTATATATGCCGACTTTCTCTTAGCTTATCCTCAATTAGAGTAACTCAAACCTTCTCGCAGATTACCTGCATATCTACCTTAGCATCCTCATTTTTACAATATTTATCTTATATGCAAAAATTGCTTTAAAGTCAGCATTCAGCACCATATAATGTCATTGGCCTTACACTATTTTTATAAAATTTACCTTTAAACTTAAGTGAAATTTTTCTATCACACAATTTGCCAAATGTCTTCCTCCACTTTATCCATTCTGCTTAAATCCTGTTAATAGCATTACCATCTATTTCATTGTTATTCTGTATAATTAATCCAAGATATCTAAACTTCTCATTTTTTTCTGATAATATGATCATCAATTGTCATCTCTCACTACAAATATTTTTTTCATGACTAAATTTACACTCTATATATTTAGTTTTTGATGTGCTAAGATGAAATCCTTTAAATTGTAATGTATTTCTTTATAATTTAAGTTTTGCCTTAGCTTCTTATCTAGTCTTATTAATGAGTTGAATATCATGTGTAAAAAATATACATCAAGACAATTTTTCTTGAATCTGTTCAGTTAAAACCTCCATAACCAATACAAAGTGATATAAACTTAAAGTTGAACCTTGGTATAATCAAACTAAAATAGAAAAATTCTTAGTTAAACTCTTTTATGTCCAAATACATGTAATAGTTCCTTTATACTTGTCTTGAATAATTCGAATATAAGTAATGCAAATTCTTTTTTTTCTAAAATTTTCTTGAGAAATTCTCTTGGTACTTTATCATAAGTTTTTTTCTAAATCAATAAAAAACAAATGTAATTTTTTTCTCCCTAATTATCTCCATTAAACCCTTCAATAAATGAATACCTTTCATAATAGATTTACCTAGTAAAAAACCAAATTGATTCTGTGAAATGTTTGAAGATAAATATATATTATATTTGAGTTTTTGGTGGACGTGCTTGAGAAATTATCAATTCCTAACCTCCTCCTTTCCTTGTCTTGTTCTTTTTTGTGTGTTTTCCCATTTCACTACCTGCAGATTTCATAGCCTAATGAAAAATATAAGATTAATGCTTGTTTATTGACTAGTTTCAATTGATTACAAGAGTTTAATTTGAACCTGCCTCTTCTTGTAGTTTGTCCTTGAACTAGATGGTATACCCTGGAATTAGTTCCTATTGTGTCCTAGTTGTTTACAGTAACTATAGGTTATTGTGTTTGACCTACTAACTTTACCCTACCTGTTGGTTTTTCGTCTAATTGTTGTTGCCCACTTTGGTCTACTTGGTCTTGATACAAATGATGGAGGAATTGTGGAATTATCTACTGCATTTTCAATTGTCTTGACATCCACAATTAAGGGGATTGCTTCTTTGCATGCCTTAAGATAATATTTCTTGCAGTAGTATACTGAACAATACAATGATGGCTCATCACGATTATGCGAAATGCATATGAGGGCATGCTTGCAAGGTATGCCTGTGATGTTCCAGACATTACAATCACACCCTTGCTTCTCCCTAGATAAATACATGTGGAAGGTGTGATACTGATCCAACATGTGAAATGCAGTTGAAGAAGCTGGCACAACCCTCAATCATTTGGTGTCATTCTTTAGCCGTTCGAACCTACTCTGAGTTGTTGGCATCAGTTCACCTTGCAATGTGCTAGCCTTTTGTTTCATAACTACAAAATGACAAAACACTTAATGAATTTTAGTTGCAAAGTTTCCAACAAAGACAATATTGGCTTGTCTCTATCACTCATCCAGCTGGTGAAGCTTTCGGCCAAGTTATTGGTAGGGCTGCTAATTAGGTTGGCCCAATTCGGAACCAAACCAATCCGATCCGGTTTGTACCGATCTAACCTGCAATCGGTTCAAACCAGACTGGGTCCAACTAGTTCTAGTTAGGGGAACCAGATCGGTATGGTTCCTTTGAAAGTTCTCTCCGGAACTAGTTCAAAAATGACCGATTCTAGAAAACTGAAACTGATTTAGTTCCTTAATTAATTAATTAATTTTTGCTGCACAACATATGCAGCTATGCACAGCTACACATGCTTTGCATATATATATATATATATATGTGAATATTAAATAATACTATGCATTTAAAATATAATAATTTAATTAATATTGTATTTGTAAAATTTAAATTTGTGTTCTAGTAGGATGATCCAAATTAATTGCTTTGGGTCCCATCTGTATCGTTTTTCTTGTTTGGATAGCCCGTGTGTAAAATTTTCATTTATTTTAATTTTTATTCAAATTAAGGCTCCTATGTAATTTTCCCCTTAAATTAAATTGTTACATTTGCAACGTTCATTTGCCAATTGTCTTGGCAACAATCAGATGAATATTGTATGTTAAAACTTTAATAAATTGAGTGATTTGGTTCTATATATATCTCTAAATTTACATGAAAACTCCTCACTCAACTTCATTCTCTTGTAGTCTTAATCCCTCAATTTCTAAAGACACCGACTATGACAAGTAAACATTGATACATAGAGGAAATTGCTGCCTGAGCCAACATAATTTCTGAAATTTGTGAGAATGAAGTTAAGGAACTATCTAACGTTGATAGTGTCGTCAGTCCGGAATACATTTCGAAGCAAAACCAAGGTGAAATGATGAGCAGGCGTAGGCCCCTTTAGCTAGAGATAGCGCAACACAATATGATGTTATTTAAAAGTGAAATGCGAATTCAAACACAGTTGAGCAACTTGTAGTTTGTAAGATTTGTAAGAAACAATAGTCTTACAGATCGAGAGGTGTAGTAGAAGGTATCGACACTTTAAAAAAACATTTGAAGTTTCACAATTTCCATGAGAAGATGTGCCAACCTACTACTATTGAGCCCTTTCAAATTTAGATAAATTCACAAGTTGGATGAAGGCCTTGGCCATTTCGAAATGACAAAGCCCGATGTGGTCTTATATGTTTTGTAAAAAGGGGATCAACCTTTTATGACCTGCGAATGGGAACATTATCTAGAATACATGGTGGAATATTTACAGCCAACTCATCAACGAATCCTCTAACACATTAATATGAAGAATATAAGGGTATGCTTATTTGACATCTTAAAGGTTTACCATATAAAGTAACCCTAACCTCTGATATATAGATCGATATAAATAACACAAGCTATTTGGTTGTGACCTGCTATTGGATTAATGATCAATGGGGCATGCAAAACACATATCGACACTTGATCCACTTGATCTTGCACACGCCTAAGTAACTATTTTTAATTATATTTTGAATATGCGCAACAGTTTTGTGTAGATAAGGTTTTCGCAATCACATTAGATAATACTTTAAGTAACAATTTGGAGGTTATTTTACTCGGCATTTAAGACTTATTTTGCATGAATTTTTATTTTATGTTCGTTGTGCATGTCATATTCTAAACTTATGTGTGTCTACTGCTTTTTCTATTGACTACTTGTGTATTGAGAAGATTAAATTTATAGTGAAGTGGATTTGTAAGAGAAACATTTAGCGCTAGTGGAAACAAATTTGTCACATGCAAGCAAAAACCCTATCAAATTCCCATTACCAGTCGACATAAGGTGGAATTCTTTGCAACATTTGATTGATTCAAATTTGCCTTATGCAGATATTGTCACACCTTTCTATAATTGTGAATCTTTAAATGGGAACTATCAATAAAATGATATAGGCTGGATTTTTTTGGGAAAGGTTGGAAGTAACAAAACAGTTTTTTGATTCTTACTATCCTACTTCACCAATTTTTTTCCTGTTTGCTTCTCAGATGTTCCAAAAGTTGTAAAGTTTTGGAATGACCCATCTTTAGGTATTTTCGGAATGAAATCTGCTTGTAGAAGCTTTTCCACTTGTCTCAACTACTTGAGCTCTTTCTCCGTTGACTGTCCATGTCTTCTT
Source organism: Apostasia ramifera (assembly GCA_019297695.1). Classification (NCBI taxonomy): domain Eukaryota; kingdom Viridiplantae; phylum Streptophyta; class Magnoliopsida; order Asparagales; family Orchidaceae; genus Apostasia; species Apostasia ramifera. The sequence continues at coordinate 211,597 of JAEMOT010002860.1, read as the reverse complement.
AAATTTGCCGGTTTGGCATCAATTGAGACATTTAGGTGATGGATGATGTCATTAGGACTGATGCCTTCCATGTTCGAAGGGTCCCATGCAAACACGTCAATATACTGTGAAAGAAGTTCCTCTATTTTAAATTGTTGTTCCCCATCCATGGTGGAGGATCTAGTCCCAACCTTAAAGCTCTCCTCATTTAGGGTTACATGAATAGTACCTCCTTGGGCCTGGGTTTTGCTTTCTCTTGGGTCCATTTTATCTATAATGAGTTTTTGGGCAATCTGAAAGCACTAAAAGGCAACTTTGTGGTCTTTGCGTACATGACCACTATGCTCGATGTAGGGAACTCGACGTAGAGATGTAGAGTGGAGATCACCATCCCAAATGGATTCAACATGATTCTTCCCAAGATGGTGTTGTTCCTAGACTTGGCCTTGATAACCTAAAAGGTCACCATCCTCATAACATGCTTATTCTCATCGGAGGACATGAGCAGAGGGATAAGGCTAAGAAGATGCACCCTTTAACTGACAAAACTAAGGTTCGCGCCCTTGTGGTGGAGAAGATCTGTCATCTAGAGGCCCATATGAAGGAAAGACAAATATGATGTTGGAAGAGCTTCCAAAGTTGATGAGAACCCTCCATACATCGTGGTCAGCAATCCAGCCATGACTATAATTGGGTCATCATGAGAGTTGTCACAGTTTGGGAAATTCTCAGGTGAGAAGGTGAGTGGATTTGTGGAGGCAAGCGAAAAAGTGACACTTTCAACCTCAGTCAACTGCCTTTGACTAAATCGGGGTGAAAAGAAAAAAATTAAGTTTGTGATCTTTGTTGTTGGCGCTCTAGTCGGGAGAGATGCTTCTTGCTATTGTTGCAGCTTAGGTTTGGCTAGTTTCGTTTGGCCATGGATTGAGCCAACTGGACTTTACAAAAGTTCATGTAGTTTTCCTTCACTGGTCAGCCTATTTAGGAGCGCCTTTAGGGATATGCAAAGATGAGTGGGATGATAGTAGCACTAATGGACTTTGCAATAGATGTTTAAATCAGCCCTAGAGGAAATAGCGGTTGCACGGCAACCCTCGAGGCATGACCTTTTTGCTATGCCGCAGCAAAAGCTTTTGCTATGGGATAGTTAAGTTGATGTCATTGTTGATAATTGAAGAACACACTGTCCTTAGCAACACACTATTGGTATCCATGTTGTAGCCCATCCGCGACATTGTTTCTTTACTATTTCAAGAGTTTGGTTTGCTTAGAATGGGAAGTTTCACCCTCCTCGAATTTGCTCTTACAGGGCTCCTCTGCTGGTGGTGTGATCAAGGATTCCTCCTTTTGCTGCGATGTTTTTCAGGATGATGAATTTCTTTGAGTGGGAGACCAATGCTGAGAAATGGCAAGACTTGAAGAATTAGAGGGCCTTTGCGAAGAAACTATCTTTCCTCAGCTCCTTCCTGAATGCATACAATAGAACAACCGAGTGCCTGCCTGTCGTCCTAGACAACGACAACAAAAAATTGGTCAACATAGGTCCTTATGGATTCTTTCGGGTGTTGAACGGAGTTGAAGAGAATTAGATCAGAGAGCTCAATGAGTCACGCTAGTATCGTTTTCTTTGAATTGCCTGTAAGACAAGATGTGAGTCGTGGGGCAAGCTGAAAAACCTATCATAAGCTAGCCCTCAGAAGTAGTACGACATCAAGTAGCATTGAATTGACTTGTCAGGTGCAGGAAATAGATAGAGCCATAAAAAAATTGTTCATGCTCACAGGTTTTGTCAAAGGTTTGAATCTTTGTCGGATGAAAGTAAGCCTTGATCGGAGCGAAGCAGAGGGCGTGGTGGAGTGGCTTTCCTAGATTGATACTGTTCGCTAAATCATTTACAACAGAAACACCCCTAAATCCTGGATGCTTGGTGCATTTTCGTTGATATATGGAGGAAATTCTTATGGATCTACCACTTTATGGACTTGGGGATACCTTGGATAGTTTTTGTAGGTCGGGGGTAGTTCTTGTCAAACTTGACCTTGGAGAAAGAGTCGCCAAACTGTGTGGGTAGCCAAAAGAATCCTTGAACTGAGTAGGGCACCCACGTAGTTTTGGAAGACATTGCTGTAAGGCGGAAGAAAGGATGCACGTGGCACCCGACAACGTTGAGGATTATGTTGCGTTTGGGGTAAAGGTAGAGGAGGTAGGACTGGAGATTCTTGTGCCTACTATTGAAGGGGCAAAGTAAAGGCAAAAGTGCGGGACTTGGTTGTTCCGACAGTAGGACTACTATTGCTGATGGCTCAAGCTGATGATGGATCGCATGAGCCTGTGGAGGCACCCAGGTTGGAGATTGAGCCAGCTATTGTGTCTAAAGAGCAGTACTGGTGGCGGCCGACAAAATGGCAAGGTCAGCAGTGTTGGTCGCTAGAAGAGTTGGTGCTTGCTGCGCCTTCCAGAGGAGGATTCATTTACATCAAATGTTGTTACATGACTTGAGAGGACCAGAGTTGGAGATAGCCTACCATCTTCCATGAATAGCTGATGTCGTGACAGCTTTCACCTGCTTAGTGAGTTGCTGTAGGAAGGCATGCATCTCCTCCATCTGCATGTGTGTGCTGGAAGACACGACCCTAGAGGGGTGGCAAGTGTTGGAGCTGGATGCCTCATGGGCAGTGCCTTCCCTTTCGCGGACCAGTTATTTAGGTGTCAATCGTGCTGGTGAGGTCTTATCTTAGTGAAAGCACCAAAGATATTAGCGAAAAGTTTTGGAGTGTCCTACCAGTAGGTGACTCGTTGTGTATGATATGTGGGTGATATGAAGAAATGGAAGAAGAGCTTGGAGAGAAGAAGATAGAGGGAGATGCAATAAAAGTAAAGCATGCAAAAGTTTAGGTGATTCAGAGAAGCCTTACGTCCATTGCCCGAGCAAGTTCCAAATCTACTATGAGAGAATGCAGCTCGCACAGGGAACATACTCAGCTATTAGGTGAGGTGAGTGAAAGAGCTGAAGGAAGAAAGAAAAGGGTCCTTTTTACAGATTACATCTTGGTATCAATATGGTGGCTAAAGGAGGAGCCCCTCTATAGATCTGGGTCGTACAATACGACCTGTCCCCGATGATCGCTCGGATTGTGCCATGTAGGGATCTGATGGGGTTGTCGGATGGAGTAGTCAGCAAGGCATCCTCCTGTGCTAGAGGTGGAGCTGACGACGATCGGCGGAGTGGAGAAAATGTGGACTCTGCTCTCGTTAGCCGTACACGACGTTTCCTAGCAAGGTATGTGGAGTTGATGAAGCACCGAAGGAATCCCAAAATAGGTAGAGCAGGGGGTTTAGAGCACCACCACAAAGTGGTTGGGATAGAACCCAGTGTATTGTCTTGGGAGCAATGAGGTATTGGGGGCCACTTGAACATGGAAAGCCATGCACATAGTATTGTCTCGGGCCACAGATCTTGTTAATGGGGAGGTACGTTGATTGCCTAGGATGGAAAACGGACTATCGCTGGTCAGCACCATGGTGGTTGGTCCACTAGGCTTTGATTGCTTGCCTCTGTGGGTTTCTGAGTCTCCCTATTGATCACCACGTGGACGATTGTAATGCCACTGAGAATTCCCACACGAACAAAGTTAGACATCTTTATTTGCTAAACAATTCCCAAAAATTCTAACCTACCTTTGTTAAAGTCTAGCGCGTGATAATCATTATTATCATCATCAGTAGGCTTATACCAACTCATGGTGCTGAATGTATGAATCCTAATGAAGTTCTAAATATGTAAATGCTGTGATATGTCAAATATTGAGCTGTATGATGGAGTTCGAAATTGTAGTAGTTTGAATAGTTTTGTTGAAAACTGTTTATTGATCAAAGACAATCACATTTTTATGCATTAAATATTTGATAAAAAATGCTCATAGTATCTTATATGCAATCGTTTGGAATAAAGACAACTTTGTTATATCTTGTCGAAGAAATATTTTTTTGAAAGTTAGAAAACAGAGTTTTTAATTTAATCTGCTTATTATGCAACCTAGGAATTCTGGGTGTAGGTCTTGTCATTATTATTTGGGTTGGCTCTAGTTATTTTTGTGATCTTTATTGAATGGTATGGTCAGGTTGCACATTTTTTATTGGGTTTGGGTTGTCCTGTATTAACACCTTTATAATTTTTTGGAAGATTTTGTGCTGGGAACTGGTTCAAGTTTTAGGTTGATTGTCTTTGGGGTCAGATTTGGTTAGGGTAGACCATCAAGTAATTTTGTTGGCTTTAGGTCATTAATTTTGACTTATTTATTAATTGAGTTGAATTTGGTACAAGGTAATTAGAGTATTTTGTATTCAAGTATAAACTAAATTGAACCCGTGACACATTTTGTCACCCCTAATTAGAAAGGACCATAATCAGAGCTCTAAATGCTACATAGCCTTCCTTTTGTATGGTATCGTCCCACTTGCGTTTTTGTTACCCCATCATCATCATCTTTATTGTACCTTATCGTAACCATTAGTGCTTCTATGAAGCTTTGCCCATGCTTCATTTATGTTTGCATTCCCATGTTTAGCTTTAGATATTGGCATTTAGATTTGAGATCAAGGCCTTTAACTTATTTCGTATATTTTCATTTTTGTTGCCAAATGATACAATGGATTTGGTATCATATATTGTTGGTGAGAAATGAGTAGATGCGTGAGAAGGTAGAAGTTGCTTCAAATAAGAATAAGCTCAGAGAGAGTTGACTTAGATGGTTTGAATATATAAATCGTAAGATAATAGAAGTTCTTGTCAATATACTTGGGTTATTGGATCTTTCCCATGTAAAAAGAGAAAGAGGAAGATTAAAAAAGTCAAGAAAAAAACTATAAAAAATAATTTTACATATTTGGAGCTAAATGAGAAGTTGTCATGCGATATAGTTTAATGAATACAAAGGCATGGTTATTGTTGTATTGTTGGTGAGTAATAATTGTTTTTGTCTTTCATATTGAATTAGTGAATCTACTTCAGATCAATCTGGTTAATTCATTGTCTTTGACAACTGTTGTAAATAGTGAGTTGTTTTTTCTGAATTGCAAATGACTTCTTTTAGGTCATGGGAGTGTTGGATACACAAAGATCCAAGGACAAGGGCTATGAGACACTAGTTAAAGAGGGGCTTTGTGATGAGGTCTGGAATCGTTACTTGGTATCTATGAAACTCCTAGTTATTCATTCATTCATTCAGTGTTTTAATTCACGCATTCACTAGCCCTTTCACTGTTAAAGACGGACTAGGCAAGAAACCAACCCTACCTTTTCAGTAGCTTATTCTTATAGTGGCCAGCCACGATTGGGCTAGACTTTTGCTGGCTATTAGGTCAAACCAGTTCATAGGATGGTTTCCATATTTGTTGGCCTCTCCATACTACCTAATGTTACCAGCACTCATCCACCTCATCTGTGCTTCCCTTCTGAAGCTCCAGCAGAGCAGTTTACTCTCTGCAGGACTCCCTTTCAGCTATAACATCTTGTTAGTGGTTTTCATTCTAACTTCCAAATTTGAAACCTAGCTTGATGTAGACATTGTAAATAACTTACTACTTTGTTTTTGTCTCCTGTGCTGCCCTTTGTATAACTATTTCGTCCCTTTTGTTATTGATATTTTTGAACATGTTTTTCATTGGTGCATGCATTCTCAACGCATGTACCCCTAAAAATGGCGGAAGTTGTATTTTCTGCTTCCGCATACATATTACTGTTATTTTAATTTATTATCTGCCAATGTATGACTTAGTTGGATGAGCTGAGAATGGTTTATGAGCAACTTCCAGAATTCCTAGATCAGGTTTCCATTGAAAACTGTTAATTTCCAATATTGCTTGATTTTATTGTTTGGTCTTCTCTTTTGAATGCAAATTCTTTGCAGGTTTCATCCGCTGAAATTGCTTCTCTTCCCTTCATGAACTACAGTGACAGAGCTCCACAAATTGTTTATGTTCATCAAATAGGTTTGTCCAACTCCTAAAACGTTAATTTTACACGCCCCTAATCTTTTCCTTGCTATCCTTTTTTCCTTTCTTGTTTCATACTCTACTTTCCTTCTATGGTAAGTTCTAATCTTGAAATATATTTAATGTACGATATTTATTACTTGCATAAGTAATGCGTCTTTTTTGTAAATTGTTTATGTTCAACCGATAAGTTGGCTTGTATGTATATTTTGTACTTAATCTTGTATTCATTTGTATATTTTTGGGATTGTCAATAATTCTTTTTCCCAAAAAAGAACACATAATCATAGTTTAGTTGCATTAAGCTTATAAAACAATTACATGAACAACAACAAATCGTAATAACAAACCTGTTGGGTTCTGCTTCATGGATTTCTTTTCTCCATCGAGCTATATGTAATGCATGCTCTCATGATGTGTTCAACCTATCATCGTGTCCCTGCTTGCCAAACTTGATCTCATCCTAGTCTTCGTAGCTTGGTCACCCAGTCCAGCAGCAGTACGTCTTCAAAAACTTTTATCCAATTCTCCTCTTACCTTCAGTAATAGAAGAATATTGCTCTGAAGCTCATGATGGTAAATTTTGTGATATATCCTATTTCCTGTTCATTAATTACATTCTATACAGGCTATCTATGGTGCATTTTTGATGAAAAGCTTGATGAAGAGACACTAGAGAAAGTTGAAAATATTGAGTTTGCGGTATGCACATACATGGTATTTTAGGCCAACAAGGTATGTTCGTCATATAATTTAAATATTTACCAGTTTTCTGAAGATGGGGTGGAAAAAATGTTCTTCTATCGGACTAACAAGACTAGAGAACTGGACAACCTTCTTGGAGATATCTATCATAAAATTCTTGGTATGTTACTCTTTATTTGTCTTCTTTAACTCATCTCCAAGAAATCTGCTGCTACTTTTGAGATCACATTTTTCCATTGTGTCGCTCAAGTTTATTAGAAATAGCGTTTCAGTAGTTATTGGGTTGGACGCATTTCATTACGTAGAAGTGACATATTGAGACTTGACCAATGATATTTTTATTTTTGTTGTGTCAGTATAAGATGTCAAGTACAAAAGCAAAATGTCAGTTTCTTTATGTTAGGCTTAGCCTACATGCCTCAAGCCTCCTTAATACCAAATGGTTGGTACATGCACCGAGTCTTTCATAACTTTAATGAGTAAAAATAATGGAATCTAAAGTGTTCTGTTGATTTTTCATTATGACATGTTACTAGTATCCCTCAAATTCTGTCATGCATTCCTAATTTTTAACTAGCTACTTGGACTCTTTTAGCTTTGTGGACAGTTAAATAAATCTGCAGAGTTTCGGGGTACTTTTATTTTTCATCTGTTTCCTTTTTCAGTTTGATTGCTTTTTTTTTTTTTTTTTCATATATCAACAAAGTTACTTCAGTGCCTACTAACTCCAATCCTTACAGAGTTATAATTAAGTGATGTGAGATCATTACTCTAAAAGCAATCAACTTTAATTTAAGCTTGAATAGATCTTAGCGTATACAGATATTTGAAGCCATTAATATTTCAAATAGGTTACCAAGAAAGGTTTGGTTTGTACATCTGTGCTGAGTTTAATGCTCGATCAGTATTATTGGTGGTCTTAACCTGAATCTTATCATTTAAGAAATATTGATCCTCTATCATATCATTGTGCATAAGAGGTCAATTAAAAATTGTTTGATAACATGGAGCCAAATGCTCCTTTAAATAGCATTTATCTGTGATGAGCATCATAGAGTTGATAGTCTTAGCTCATATGTTGATTAAAGTTCTTCCATAATTGGTTTAGAGTAATGCTCCTTTAAATAGCATGGAGCCAAATAAAAGCTAATTGCTATAGGAAATTGTTTCTGTCTGATGGGTGGTTGTTTTTTGTCTACTCTATTTTGGTTATTGTTGTTTCATAATCTTTAGTTGCTTGTTCCATCTTGACATTATTGCAGATATGGAGAGAGCAATTATAAGGGATTTGGTGTCGCGTGTACTCCATTTTGCACCTCAGCTTATCAAGGCAGTAAATTTTGCTGCAGAACTTGATTGGTGGGCCTTATCTTGTTGCATTCTCAAGATAAGCATTGATTATTGGTTTTTCTTATTCTTGAATGTTTGATAAGTCTTTCTCTTTTCTCTAGTTTTTTGTCTCTGGCACTTATTGCCCGCCAAAACAACTATGTAAGGCCTATTTTGACAGAAGATTCTTTGCTTGACATACAAAATGGCAGGTGAAATCCCTCCCTGATTGTTCATCATTGCTATCGTCACCCTCTGCTTCTTTTTGTTCCATAAATCAATTATGATGGATTTCTTTACGAAGTAAAAATATTCTCTCCCCAGATTATTCCATTACTATTGGCAGCTAATTCTATTTGTAAACAGGCATGTCTTGCAGGAACTGACTGTTGACACTTTTGTTCCAAATGATACGAAAGTATATCATGATGGTAGTTATTTATGGGATTCAGGTTTTATCTATTCTTGTTAAATTCTTATGCATTAAGTTATTTATCTTTTTCCAGGGAGAATAAACGTCATTACTGGCCCCAACTATTCAGGAAAAAGCATATATGTCAAGCAGGTCAATTATGTCATTTACTTTATTTTGTTGTTTGACTAAATACTACTACTGGCATGTTGAACTCTTTGCTAGTATTCTTGTTTCATATTAAAAGATGCAGATTAAACTATATTCTTTCTTTTTATCAGAAAAAAAAACTGTCCTTTCTTTATATGTGTGGTGAGGAGCTTCATCGCAAGAGTTACAAAATGTTATTCTCGGGGATGATTTATTTGTTTTTAATTCCTATGAAGCAATAGTTTTATTCTGACTGAATTAGACTTCCCTAATTCATATGCGACATGACTGTGCATCTTTCTTCTTGCATAGACTTCTTGTTATGCTGTTTTATTCTGTGATTCTTCCAATCCAAGTAGACTGATGATTATCTGCTGAATATAGGACTTGTTAGATTTAAAACATATAGTTCCTAAAAAAAAATTATAGGTTTCAATTACTCAAATGCAAACATTAGAATGTGATACATTGTATGCTGCATGCAATAAAACAAGATATGCAATTAAGTACAATAACAATCGAGCCGTTATCCCACTAGATGGGATCGGCTATATTAATTATTCATTTTTATTGCACTCTATCAAATAAGAATTTCTCATTTGGCTCCAAGTATGTAACATCACTTCTTTCTTGCCGTGTTTTTTTGGCCTTCCTGTTCCTCTTTTTACATAGCTAAGATCGAATTTAATTTTTTTTATTGGAGCTTTTATTGGCATATGATTTATATGTCCAAATTATTTAAGTTGAATCTCTCTGAGCTTATCCTCAATTGAGGCTACGCCAACTTTCTCGCTAATATACTCATTTATCATTTTGTTCTTTTGTGTATATACACTAGTCTACTTTAGCATCCTCATTTCTATGACTTTTTATTTGTATGTTTCAGCTTTGTAGGCAAGCATTTTCTTTTGAAAGAGTAGCACCATATAACATCATTGGTCTTACTCTTGTTCTATAAAATTTATATTTAAATTCGAGTAAAGTTTTCTATCACACAACACACAAAATACATTCCTCCACTTTGTCCATTTTGCTTAGATTTTGCGAATAATATCGTTATGATTTCACTGTCATTTTATATAATTGATCCAAGGTATGTAAATCATTTACTCTTCGTGATAACTTGATCATTAGTTGTCATCTTTCCAATACAAGTGCTTCTGTCGTGACTAAAATTGTACTTTATATATTCGATTTTTGAATTGCTAAGATGAAAACTTTTTAGATTCTAAGATATTCTTCCATAACGTAAGATTCGCCTTAGCCCTATCTCTGATCTTATTAATAATAAGAGTATTATCTGTAAAATATATACACAAGGCACCTTTTTTTGAATATGTCCAATCAAAACCTCCATAACTAATGTAGAGAGATATGAACTTAAAGCTATTCCAGGTGAGGATGCAAAAGGCCCTTTGGGGTAGTTCATTATGCAGGTCGAAAACATGCAGCCTGCAACTTTTTTTCTGCAGCTTCTGTTCAGACTACAAAAACAGCTAGTTCCAGCAGCAAAAATTGCCCACCAGGTGTTTGACAGAATATCGTTGTCAGCATTTTACAGAATTCTAGACTGTCCAGCAAGCAGAATAGCCTCCAGCAGCTTCTGACAAGTCAAAATCAGCAGATTGAACGGTCAGCTAAGCAGAAATCAAAGGCCATATTCAGCAAACGGAATGGGAATTTTTTGCAGAAACAGTCTAACAATGACAGCATCCCACGAAAGCAGCAGTTTCATCATATTCCTACAGTTAACTCTGCTTAGGCTCGCAAGAAGTATGTCAGCTTGAGGACATAGATCTCTCAAACTCAGCCCACATCCAAGAAGGAGTGATCCAACTCCACCAAGCATTCGTTTCCTACAAGAAAGCCAAGCTGGCCTTTGCATTAGTTGGCAAACTATTTGGGAGGAGACTACCATTTCAATTTCTCTCAGCCGAGCTTCATAAAAGATGGGAGCACTATGATTGTTTTAAAGTCCTCGATGCAGGCAAGAACAGTTTTATTTGTCAATTTAAAAATAATGCGGATAGGGACGCAGTCATGCCAAGTGGACCATTGACGTTGGCTGGACAAATTCTCAGACTCGATGTTTGGTCCCTAGATTTTGACCCCTCATCTTCGATGGGTGCCTCGACATCGATCTGGATAAGAATGCCAGAACTCCCCCTTTATTATTGGGATAAGGAGAACCTAGCCAGAATCGCTTCGGAGATTGGCATCCCATTATGGCTAGATCTCATCACCACCAACATGGAGAAGATAGCCTTTGTAAGAGTTTGTGTTAGGGTCAACCTAACCAAACCGCTCAAACCTAGAGTTTGGATCAACGGACCAAAAGGCAAATTTTTTCAAAGAGTTGAGTATGAAGCCATTATAGTTATCTATTTCAAATGTGGTGTTGTTGGCCATAGGGACAATAATTGCCCCCTTCTTGGCCCAACAACTCAAGTTAATGCAACCAACAACCCCTCCCCAGCTTATTCCAGTGACGTGATGGACATTAATGCTGGTAATGTAGTCTCTAGTGGGAATGACTGCAGCCCGTCCAACAATGATCCAAACTCATGATGGCCTATAATTACATAGCCAACCTTGTAATTGGGAGAATGCGAAGAAGGAATCAGTTCGACCATTGATGCTTGTAACCAACAGACGTTGAAAACTACAAAGTTTGGCTGGACAGCAACCTAAGCAGGCTGCAAGCAGGAGCTGTAGCAAGTCAAAACTAGTTAACCCACTAAAATCAACAAGGCAGCAATAGAGGAAGGCAGCCCAGTAGTTCAGAATCATGGGACAGCAGATTACAGGGACTAAACCTTCACAGAACAGCCACCTGCACAACACAAAAATGCAGAATAGTGCAAAACCATAGCAAACTGAAGCAACTCAACAGCACAGAGCTTCGGGACAACAAACAACAATGCGAAGGGTAGTATAGAACTGTAGAACTGTGCAGATTTTCAGGACTGCAGTCCATAGAATAAGGCATTAACTGCAGCCATTGGAAAACAGAAGATGGAAAAAACCAACAGTCAGCTCTCAGCCACCCCTCTTGAGGCAGAAGCCAAAGACAGTAAAGCCTTTACTGTCTAGCACAATAATACCTTTGTTGCCCTTAATCTGAGCATGGAGGAAGGAGATATCCAGCCACTTAAAAATTTCCCAATTCTGCCCAATATTGTCAATAAGAAAAAGTCAAAATCCCCCTTACAAAAACTTCTTTCCCCCAATGCCAACAATTGCAAGAATAGGGACAGAATCTCAAAGAAATATTGGGAGAGGGAACTAGACAATCTCAGGGGCTGCACAACCCCAGTAAATGAAGGTAAATTATGCAAAAGAAGGGAGATCCAAGGCAATGTTGATAAGGATGGTGGCAATACCCTCCTTAACCCCAACCCCTTCCACCACCCCCCACCCCAATGATTAAAGCAGACTTTTGGAATTACTATGGAGTTAAAAAGCCGGCATCGCGCAACCACCTTTAGGCTTTAGTTAGGGAGCACTCCCCAGTGGTGATCTGTCTTTTGGAAACCAGAGTTCAATTCTTCTCTAGAAGATAAGTAGATAGACTCGTAAGGAGACATTGGGACTTTTATGTGGAGTCGTCAGTGGGTAAATCGGGAGGCATTATTGTGTGTTGGCTGAGCCATAACAACTAGCTCAAAATTATTCACACCAGCAAACAAGTTATAATTGCCGAAGGCACAGTTATGGACAAAAATAGGTGGCACATTTGTGCAGTATATATCGACAAAGATTATGTTGAGTGTCGAACTGTTTGGGACAGCATTTCCCAAATTTTAGATCAAAGACTCTAGCTATTGTGGTAGGTGATTTTAATTGCATCTTATCTCAAGAAGATAAGCGGGGGGGCAACCCTTTCACTCCCTTGGAGCCTCACAATGAATTTGCAAGTTTCTTAGCCAACAATGATCTTCATGATGACTAGAATGGTGGACAACACTACATTTGGTGCAATAATAGGAAGGGCAAAGATCGTATGTGGGTCAGAGTGGACAAAGTCTGCTTCAACTCTGCCGCTTTATTTGCTCTCCCAGCCTCTGTTGTTACTCATCTTACCAGAATTGGGTTAGATCATTGTCCGCTTTTGGTTCAAGGTAAGAGCTTGGAATTCAAACCACAAGGCAGCACCCTCAAATTCAAAGATGTCTCGCTTGAAGAAGAGGCCTCCAAGGAAATTGTGATTACAGAATGGCAGAAACCGCTCATGGTAAGCCCACTTACCATTCTCAACCGCAAATTGGAGCCGAGACAGGTTTGGTAATATTAACACGAAAGCCAAAGATCTAGAATGCAAAATTGCTGAGCTACAAGCTAGGGAATCAATGGGCACTGGCTTGACTAAGAGTGAGATGGACTGCCTCCTGTAATTGATTGCAGAATACAACACTACACTTAGTAGACTGGAGACTTGGTAGCTGCAAAGAGCCAAGGTGAAGTGGCCCAAGTTTGGGGACTACAACACTGCCTACTTCCATAAAGCCACAATTTGCAGGAAGCGTACCAATAACATTCACCGCTTAGTTGGGTAGAATGGCGAGGAAATTACAGATAAGGAAGGGATCTAAGTTGGTTTGGTTAGCCACTTCTTCTCTAAATGGAGACCTTCTATCCCCCCTTTGCCCGAGCTAAGCTTTCCCCCACCTAGAGCCACAGTATCTAGCGAGGATATTCTCAGAATCAGCTCACCTGTCAGCGGTGAGGAAATAGTAGTTGCTATCAACTCCCTTGACAACAAGGCCCCTAGAATTGACGGCATAACCAGTTCCTTCCTCAAAGGCTACTGGAGCACTACCAGAACATGTCTTCATTGTTGTTCACCACTTCTTCAGAAATGGATCGATGCGAAAACAATGTAACGATACATTGGTGGTTCTAATCCCCAAAGTGCATGGTGCTGAACTTCCCTCCTAGTTCAGACCCATAAGCCTTTGCACTATTATCTACAAAGTTATTGCCAAAATCCTTATCAACCGAGTGAAGGACGTCCTCAGCTCTCTCATTTCTCAAGAGCAATGGGCCTTTGTTCCGGGCAAAGGCATTGCTAACAACTACTTGGTAGCACAGGAGATTATGCAGAGGTTAGCATCCTCAGAGCCATCCACCGGTTATACGTCCATCAAGGTGGACATGGAACAGGCCTATGACAGAATAAGGTGGGACTTTTTGCTAAAAATGTTTTAGCATTTTGGCTTCCTCGATGCTTGGAGCAATTGGGCCTTAACATGCGCTGAAGCTCCCCGATTTGCGTTGATGATAAATGGCCAGAAATTTGACTGGATTGAAGCAATCTGTGGTTTTTATCAGGGGTGCCCTCTCTCCCCTTGTTCATCCTCTGCTCTGAATTGCTTTCCCTCCTCATCAATCAACACCAGGATAAAGATGATTGGTTGGGGATTAGAACAACAGCACATAGGCTTCTTATTACCCACCTTGTGTTTGCAGATGATATCCTCATATTTGCACCAGCCACTTGTAGAGCTATTAGAATTCTAAATGGCCTTTTCAACACTTATTGCAACTAGTCTGGACAGAAAATCAACAAAGCCAAATTATCCATTTGTTTTAGCAAAAAGATGAAGAGAAGCAGGAAATGCATGATGGCCAACAAATGGGGGTTTAGAACTCAAGCCAAGGGAAAGTACTTGAGCATTCCGCTCATAGGCAGAAGGCCAGTAAAAGCCGATTTTCAGAACATAATTGATTCTATGCTGGGAAAAGTTTTCTCATGGGGCAGTAGAAGCTTATCACTAGCAGGCAGAGTCACACTTATAAACAACGTGCTTACCTCTATTTTAATTTTCTCACTCTCCCACACATTTGTGCCAAGCAATGTCATGGCAGAGATTGAGAAGTTAATTAGACGTTTTTTTGGAGTGGCAACCTTACTATGAATGCAGCGCACCTTGTGGCATAAGAGCAAGTGACAAGACTTTGCAAAGATTGCTGGAGGCTGGGCATCCACCTGTTGGAGGAGTGGTGCTCCTATCTCAGAATTTGTTTTTAGTGTAAGTTACCTGGTGGAACAGCTGCTCTATTGAATTATTAGTATAGTTTTAGAGGAAATTAATCTAATGATATTTTGATGCATTCTTTATAAAATACAGCTATTGGTATGAGTCTTCAAAATGAGCAATTAATTGCAAAGTATCTGGTTTATCTCTCTGCCCTAAATGCTTTCATGAAGATGACTAATAAAAGTTGATGATCAGTACACTTATTTTGAGCAGTTCTATTCAGGTGGCTTTGGTGGTTTTTCTATCACATGTTGGAAGCTTTGTTCCAGCTGATGCGGCTATTATCGGATTGACCGACAGGTTAGGCATGGATTGTTTTGAAAATCATTTCTCACACTTTTAAGGGAAAATGACATTCGTGTTCCTTGGACTGGATGATAGCAAGGCATCAACTTTTGTATTTTCTACAACAGGGCTCTCAGATTGGCAAACCTCTCCTCTGAAGAGTTCCATTAAGCTAACATAAAATACCAAAACATCTTCCAGATTATCCATATAAAAAATTAAAGCAAATCTCTCAGTTGTCGATGTGAAGAGGAATGAACCGAATAATTTACTGCACCACCAATTAGATTATATATATATATATATATATACCTAGGGGTTTTTTATGGAATTCATATACCTAGGGTTATTTACAAATTATATGCACCTGGTATTATATTATAATTACATCCAGGTTCTTAATAGCGGAACTAAACCAAGCTTGTAAATTAGGACATGTAAAAAAGGAATGTAGATGCATGCAAGCTCCAGTAACAAATCAACTGACAACGTTCTCAAATTGGGGTTGCAAGAGATGCAGGCAAGCTCTGCTTCAGTAGAAAGACTATAAGATTGGTGAAAATAGAGGGTGGATTAAGGTCTATAGAAAGTGGTATTTTAGACCTTTTGAATTTAACAAACTACTTCTTGTCCTCAAAATTTATGGTTTTCTTTTCTTGGGACCCAACTGGAAACTG
This sequence comes from Apostasia ramifera, assembly GCA_019297695.1. Taxonomy (NCBI): domain Eukaryota; kingdom Viridiplantae; phylum Streptophyta; class Magnoliopsida; order Asparagales; family Orchidaceae; genus Apostasia; species Apostasia ramifera. The sequence goes on along the minus strand of JAEMOT010002860.1, from coordinate 196,025 downwards.
ATTGTCGAAGGGCCTACTTGTAAATTGCTATGATATTTTTTTTTTCAAAATTATTTTTGTTCTGCTCTTTATGTCTTTATGAATCACGGTTTTGTGACAGAATATTCTGTGCTATGGATAGCAAACCCATGACAGCTGGCCAATCTGCCTTTATGATCGATCTTCATCAAGTTGGGATGATGCTTAGGTATTATTAGGTATTATACTTGCTTCGTTAATGTGTTTTCTTCCTTTAAGTGCTTCCTATGATTCGTTTGTTGTAATCTTTGCAGGCATGCAACGCCAAGATCTTTATGCTTGCTGGATGAGTTTGGAAAGGGTACTTTAACTGAAGGTTGTCTCCTTAAGTGGCTGAATGAACAATTTGCACCTTTGGAACGATTTTCTTCATGCAATGGACTTTTTTTATGCAGATGGCATTGGGCTACTTGGGGGGGTTATAAATCATTTTGCAAACTATGAGCATCCCCCAAAGGTTGGATGAAATCCTAGATTACTCTTGTAGGACATTTGATTTTATAAAGTTTATCATTGGAGAAATATTGTTGATCTTGCACATATTCAATAACTACCATGAACTAAGTTTTATGTTAGCATCCACCCAAATTTATATTTACAAGGTAATCAAAATTATGATTGATTACTTGATGCGGGACGGAAAAAAATACAAATTATGTTTTATATTTATATTCAGCAAAATTTAATTAGCAAATTATTTTTAATTAAATGCAAAATATTTTCTAAATAAATTATATGATAAATAAGATTCTAAATCCCATAAATTATTAAAATTAAACTGAATCGTTTGATAAATAAGAATTTATCAAATTAGATTAGGGCGTCAATTTAAATTCAATAAGTTAGATCCGAGGTTCAGGAATTTAGGAAAGATGTCTCACACTTAAATCCAATAGTAATTGTCACTCAAATAATTATCGAGTCACACAATTAAAGTCAAATAAATAATCTAAGTCAAGCAAATAATTTATATTGAAATCAAATAATCAAATTAATTGGGTTCATGAAAGAATTTATACCTTAACCAAAGAAATTCAAGTAGTCGATGATAATTTCAAGTAGTCGCGATGTAGGTGAGGCAAGCGGCTCAGGTCGGGGTGCTCGGGTGGCACGTTCCTCTGGGAAAATAGCGAGTCGAGCAACAAAGAAAATGCCGAGTCATCTCGCTCTGGTCGGCGAGGCAGGGGGTAGTGGAGGTGGTCACGTTTCAGGGGCGAGGAAGGAGGAGGCAGCGGGCATCAGAGGCGGGCGAGCTTTAGAGATAGGCGAGTGCGCAAAGTATTGGAGGCGCTCGGAGATGATCCGGAGAGAGAGAGAGAGAGAGAGAGAGAGCAATGGGTAGATGATTTTTTTTTTTTGGAAAGTGGATAATTAGGCTAATTTGAGATTCTCACCAAATGCTAATTTTACCCTTTCTTTCATCGGAATATCAATCATTTAACTTGGATCTACGCTTTGAGAAAACTCAAACATAATTTCATTCACCAAATGCTATCTTCTGTTACAATGCATGGTGACCTTTTATATAGAGAGATCTCATGAAGAAATTTGAAAATTTAATATTAAATATAGAAAATAAAATACCAAATAAATAAAAGCAAATATGAAACTAATTCTATTAAAATAAAATAAAATCAACTCCAAATATGGTGAGTCTTCAAATCTCCTAAATATGCTTTGAACCAAATCAAATTAAATCTAAATAAAGCTAATATGAAAATCTCTAATAGTTCTAATTAATTTGAATTTGAATTTTGATTTGCACATGACGTCATCCTAGTCGTTCAATTTAATGTTGATCTGTGTTCCCACCATTAGTCCATATGTTTTCCTTTAAATATGATGGGCATTGAAATCATCTAATATCAAGTATATCAATCCCTAGCTACTTTAATGGAAGAGACCTAGAGGCCATCAATTTACTTTTGCGAAACTGTGTTTGTATGTGCTGAAGTACTTACCGACTTCAACTATTGCCTGCGAAGGACTAGCTTATGAATATCCTTTTGAGCATGTACTGCAGTATTACTATCATCATATGGTAGCCTAAAAAATATTTCTATTGTGGAAATATTTTCAATGCTAGTTCATTTTTTGGTTCAAAAAAATATATTTATGCTGCCTATGTACTTTTTGCCAAATTGCAAATAAAAACAAAAGGCAATAAGATTTGCTAAAACAATTGGTTTTTGCTCAATACTGTGCTTTTTCCCTATGAGACTGTCATTCTAATGTTCCTTCCATTCAATCCCACAGGTTTTCGTATGTACCCACTTGACAGAAATATTTAGTGAGAGTTGCTTAGCGGAGGTTATATATCAAAATTGCTTTGTTTCCTCACTACAATTAAATGCTGCTTTTTATTTCTAACTTTATTATAAACCAATTGCAGCCAAGGAAAATTAAATTTTACACGATGAGCATATTGAAACCTGCGGACAGTCACAACACCATTGATGACATCGTTTTTCTTTATCGGTGGGCTGTTATTGTCATTTCCTACATATTGGTGAATGTTATGTGTCTTCTATTAATTACAACATTAGCACCATATCTGGCCTTGAGTACTCCCATAACGATGCTGCCTTGTGAATATTATATCCTTGAAGTTTCAAAAAAAGAATATTGTATCCTTGAGGACTTGGCTTGCTGATACCTGTTTATATTTTCCTTTGTAGCCTTGTTCCCGGGCAAGCACTTATGAGCTACGGTGCGTATAATCATAACAGAGAATAACTTAGCTTTTTTAGTCCTTTTTGTTGCTAACAATATTTATGTTATTCCTAGGTATACATTGTGCCCAACTTGCAGGTATATTGCTCATTCTCATTTACTTACATTTTTTAGCTTTCTAATATAGATGCATTTACACGCTATCCACATAATCTTGTCTTTAGCCATTTCTAACCTATCTGAAAATAGCAGATCTAGACCCACAAGCTTTCAATATTATGTGGTCTTGGGGGTGTTAGCATACGCTGCATTATCCCTATAGAGTAGAGAATAAAGTCTGTAAGTTGAATTATGGACATTTTTTAGGTCTCAAAGATGCAACTTAAGAATGTCCGTTGTTATGCATGATGGTTAATCAATGGACTTTGATTTTTCATTCTATTTAGTTTGAATGTTATTAGTTCTTAGAATCCAAAATTATTAATGCTGGCCATTGCAAGGTTTGTAGGTCTGGCACAGAATTGAGTTCGAGCAAGTCAACAAGAACTCAAAATCGAAAATTTCTTTTGGTCAATTAAAAAATATTCAATTACAACTTGATTTTTTGTCGATTTTCACTGACTAGCCTTACATCTTGAGTAAAATATGAATTGTATTTATTATGTATACTACCTATAGTAATACTTTTTGGTGTAATATACAGACAATTAGGCACTCACACATGGCATTTATTTTAATTTTTCTTGTCTTGCTCTATTGCATGCGTGACTCAATAAACAGCTTTTATATAATTATGAATTTGCAAATTCTTATAAATTTACATATATAAAGTAGATTTCAAGTTGAACTGATCGTGTTCCGAGCTATTCAATATTGGGTCGCAAGAGAAGCAGGTCGATTTTAATTGATCAAGTTTGAAGCTTTTTAATATAATTATCATCCTTATTGGTAGAGCTTTGCTACTAGTCATTGTCAATAATAACTATGTTTTTGTTTGCAGAATGTAGAGATATAACCATTCAAAACATATAGATATATGATTTTACAAGTAATTCTTAATTGAGCTTATAATGCGATGACATATGTTCTACAATTTGATATTTAGGTGTGCCTGAGGAACTTGTTGAAAGGGCAAGTTCTGTATTAGAGATGGTCCAGTCTGACAAGCCCATCAGTCGTTTACTTAACCCTAAAATCTTGGCCAAAGACAAGCAATATGAGGTAACTGTTATAATTGGTGTTTCTACGGATATACCACTTTCAAAATATCAAATTGCACGCATCATCCAAATCTTTAATACATGTCACTTCATGAAAAATTTGGCAATCATATTTCTAGTATACAATTTTTATGACATTTAATGTAAAGATTCTGGTGATGTACAAGTAATATTAAAAATTTGCTTTATCAAAAAAAAAAATATTAAAAATTTGTATTTTAATTGTAATATGGAGTTTCAAATTTGGTATACTTTTGAGTAGCAGTATAGAATTTAAAAGTAATGCTATGATTCTCAAATAAATGACCCTAAACTATGAAGTCAACAAAGATTTCCTGTGTGCCACTGTTTCAAATTTAGGGCTACAAAGCATTTCCAATAATTTAATGTTTCCAAAGTAGTATATCAAGTAAAACCCAACTATGATTTTGTTTTTTACTAGATTTGAGATTTATTTAATTATACAGGTTCTTGTTCATCTAATAATCTGACCTCCAAAAATTCCTATAGGATGCAGTGGTTAAGTTGCTTTCATTTGACACTCGTAAAGGAGACCTCTGCCAATTTTTCCTCGAGATATTTCCGGAAGACTCCTAACCTTACACGAAGGACCACCCAAGGTGAGATTTTCTTTCTTCTGGTGGGCTTAATTGATACATTGCTTTGCATTGACGAGACGGGGTTTGTTGAATTATTAATTGGAAGTAAAGACTTAAATCAGAAAAAAAAAAAAAAAAGGAAGTAAAGACTACTATTACTAGAACAGTTTCATTTAATCAGAGCTCTTCACAAGTTGAAAAGCACAAAATTGATAACAACCTGTTTCTGAACTACAAAATATACGATTTTCTTGGCTTAATAGATGAAGATGTTCCTGTTGTCATTTAGCAAAGTAGTTAGTGCTTTTATCATTACAGTTGTCTTTTTCAACTATTTATTATGAGTTTAGTGATCTCTTTTTCACTAATAAAAAATATCTAAGTGTTAACTCTAGCTAGACTAAAATATTCACCTGGGGCTAAATTATTGAAATTTGCTTTATTGCCAAATATGATTTCCTTCATCTTTTGTCATCGAAATTTTTTTTTTTTTTTTTAGGAAAACAATAAATTTTACTAAATTCAAGCCACATATTGAGATAAATCAAATCAAACGGGATGACTTAATAACACGGTAAGTTAAAGGCCTAACAAATTTTATTTATTATTATTGTTGTTTTTTAAATTAGTATTATTTTGGTCCTGATTTAGTCCTCGCACCAAACAGGGCCTCAGACTACCATCAAATTCCCTTGCTCTAATAAGAAAATAAAGAGGCACGGCGAATGGGGACACCCTTATCGTGGGCCTCTTAAAGATGCGAAAGCCTTGGTCTGCACCCGTTCAGCAAAGGCGAAAGATGAGAGGTAGTAATGCAGCCCATGACTCTCTTCGCCCGACAAGACAGGAAGCCTAAAGTCTTCATTACCACTTCTAGTAGAGGCCACTCGACCTTGTTGTATGCCTTTGCTCATATCAAGGTTAAAAGCCATTAGTCCCAGCTTTCCATTAGTTTTGCATCCGATTGCGTGCAAGGTATGATGTCGATAATGAGGCTTCCCGGTACAAAAACCACTCTGCTTTTTTGAAATGACGTTTGTCAAAAATGTTTTCAGCCTATCAGCCATAGTCCTGCTGATAAATTTCTATGTAGCATTGCGAAGGCGATAATCCTTGACCTTCAAGATCAGGACATTAAGGGGCCATTGGTAGAGGTGGGTTAGCTGGGGTTAACTTAAGTTAACCCAACTAACCCATCAAACTCTTAATCAAGCGTTTTCTTAAACCTGGGTTAGCAAACCTAGCGGGATTCTTTAACCCGCCCACCCCAGGGTTTAGCTTCCCCATCAGTGATGCTGGGGTAACGGTGGAGAAGGAGGAGATAGCGGAGTCTCTTGCGCGCGAAGCCTTCGCGAGCGGTTGTCTTCTGCTCCGACGCACAGGACGGCGCATTGCCTCTCCGGCTCCTCTGCCATTCTCCGACGCACAGGACGGCGCACGCCTTCGCGAGCGGAAGAAGCTTGCAGCAGCCAGCGAGCTCTCCTGGCTCCTCTGCCATTCTCCGGTGCCGCCCTCCCCTCTGTCGCTGCTGGCCTTCCGACCCCTCTCCTCCACCTCCTTCTCTCCGATCCCCTGCTCTTCCCCCTCCTGCAGGAGCACCCAAACCAGCGATCTCTCCTGCGACTCCTCCCGCCTCTGCCAAGTCTCGCTCACCTTTCTTTTCATCGCTCAGCTCGGATCTTTTCGAGTCAAATACGTATTTTTTGCCAAACAAAATTTCAGCTTATCCCAAGTTAACCCAGGTTATCATCCAAATAGAAAATCGTATTAAATCCTCTACCCCAGCGGAGATAAGTTATTAATGGGGGTAAGCTACCCCGGATTAGCTTATCTTACCCCCGATCCAAACGGCCCCTAAAGGTTTCATTAAACTCTTTTAACTTAGGTTGAGCCGTTGAGTACTATTAAGCAAGCTGCTGTTATTACATCTCTACTTATAGATTCCCAGTTCTTCTAAAAAAACACGCATGAAATCCATCTAGCCCTCGATCCTTCCACGGCCTCATCTCAAAGAGGGCTATTTTGACCTCCTCCACTGCATGAGGAGACTCCAGCAATAATTTTGCTTCCAGGAAAATTATACTTCTTACGTCTTGTGTTACCTGAGAGCTATCAACCACATCAGGATGGGATGAAGAAAATTAAGTTGGAGACGTAGGTGTTAATGGCATTGGTAGTATCCTCCTAATTAGCACCTCACCATTAGTAATGCCAGTGATTCAACTCCTTAGTTTGCCTTTTCGGACACCTTAGCTTAGTATTTTTATTGCCTCTGATCTCTGCCTCTAATATTATTCTTCGAGAGACAAATTTGTCCTTCAGCTACTTTATCTAGGTGTTTTCGAAGAACGTCATTTGCACTGTCCCTCAAACCCTCCAGCCCAGTGTGCAGCTCTCGAATTTTGCAAGGAATATCGCCGAAAGTCTTCTCGCTCCAAGGTCCGAGTTCTCCACGTCTTTTGAGGCCTTTTATTAAACTGTGGCTTCACTCTAAAAAGAAATCCCTTTTTGTCCAACATTGTTTAACCACCTCTATGTATTTCTCCTTGGATCTCCACAAAATTTCAAACCTAAGGCTCTGTTTGACAATAAGAAAAAAAAAAATTTGATTAAAATTTTTAGTCATCTTTGAAAAATATATATAATGTGAAATAAAATAAGTTGGTTATATTAAAAATAAAATTGATTGATTTATTGAGAATTGCGTTAAATATGAAATAAAGTGATTGTTAATGTTGGAATTTGTGTAAGATGAGATATAAAATAATTTTTTAAAGTTTTTTTTAAAATAAATTTACGATTTTAGCTATGGATAATTTTAGGCCCTGTTTGGCAATGGACTAAAAATCATGGCTAAAATTACCCATGGTCAAAATCTTATATTTATTTTAAAAAAACTTAAAAAATTATTTTATATCTCATCTCACACAAATTCTAACATTAAACAATCACTTTATTTCACATCCAACACAATTCTCAATAAATCAATCAATTTTTTTTCACATCATATATAATTTTTAATATAACCAACTTACTTTATTTCACATCATACACATTTTTCAAAAATCACTAAAAATTCCAACCAAATCTTCTTTTTTTTCTTATTACCAAACAGAGCCTTAGTTATGATTTTTAGCCCATTGCCAAACAGGGCTTAAGAGTTGATGTGCTTCTTACTGAGATTTACTTTCCAGTAGGCTTGTGCATTTGATTTAGGGGGCGTTTGGTTCAGGGTTATCTCAATATCAATGTTATTTAGATGTCATGTTATCTAAATGTCATTGTTATTCATCAATGAATATTTGTTTGGTTCAATGTTATGATATTAGAAAATATCAATGTTATCCAAATTATTTTTATTTAGTTAGAAGTTATTGACATTATAATGACAAATTGACGGTGTTATCTTGAGATGTCACCCGATTTGGGGTGACATCTAGATGTCAATGTGTAATGACATTTTTGTAATTAATTATAATGTTATTTAAAGATGTCATTAAACCAAACAATTACTTTCTAAAGATAACATAACATAACATTAAGATAACACTGAACCAAACGCCCCCTTAATTGATTGGTTTGGTGACCAAATCAAAAAAAAAGATTGAGTTTGATTTTAAATTTAATGAAACCAAACTAATCAAATTAGATTATAAACCAAACCAAACCAAACCAACTAAATAAATATCGATTTGGTTTGGTTTGGTTCAATTAAAATTATATTTTTTTATCTCAAAATTTTTTTGATCTTCTTATAATAATATTAAATATTGCTATATTAATATTTAGATAATAACTTTAATATAAGAGTAATTTAGCATATTTAATAACTTAATTGCATCACCAAAATAAACTAACAAAAAAGTGAAAAAATTTAGAAGCAATTACAATACATCATTACATCAATATCACAATATAATTAAAATTACATAACAAAAATTTCATTTGTTTATCAAAAATAATAAATATTTTTTCAAATTTTCAGACAGTTTTCTTTACAAGAATTCATCCTAATTATCACACCTGAAAAAAAATACACTAAATAATTATCAGAAAAATATATATATTATTTCTTCAATAATTCAAAGTTAATATTTTAAAAATTACTATAATACAACTGAATCGACTCAACCCTAAAATCATATTTATGTGTGGGTTATTTAATAATTGGTTAATTCGGTCGGTTTGGTTTCCAAATATGTGAAACTGAACCCAATTCAATTAACTGAAATACTCAAAATATCAAACCATCACCAAACCATTAGATTCTAAATCAAATCAAATCATTAAATTTAAACGGCTCGATTCGGTTCGATTTTTCAGTTTAAATTATAGTTTGCACACCACTACTCTCCAGTTATTATTTCTAGAGTAGTGCTAGGCTGACACTTCTACTAGAAGAGTCCACAGTGATACACCCTGAAAACCGAGTTTGCTGTTGAATAAGTGAACCAAGTATTTAATATTTATAAATATTAAATAATATTTTTCATGAACAATATTATTTTAATAATTTTTTAAATAAAAAATTTATTAGTTCAATCGATTTGATGTCCGATACGATTGAGCTGACCATAAATTAAATAATAAATTGATTTTTAATTCAGTCTGTTTTTTACAACATTTCTTTTCACATGATATATTGACGGATAATTAGATGTCATCTTAGTTATCTTTATTATTCAGTTAATATTAAAAACAACTATAATTTTCCTTCATTAGAGATTAAAATTTTTGTAATTATGCTATCGTAGATATAAGATTTAGGATTGAGTAGAAATTTTTATTATTGTGATTAAATTAGATACATAGTTAACGACAAGTACAACTTTAAGGAGGATGTATGTAAATTGCTCACATAAATGGTTAATAATTGAGGGTTGGTGGGCATTTGTGTGAATGTGTAGTAATTTATACTCGTATCTATTTAACTTGGTATAAGTTCTATGGTTATATTCGCGACTTGCCCCGTCCTGTTATGAAACAGGCAGGTTCGGGTATGACTAAATCATACTTATTTCGATTTGTAACTCGTTAATAATTAAATATTATTACATTATTTTGAAATTAAAAAAATTTTAATTATTATATCTTTATTTTTACTTAAAATAAATTGTTAATAATAGATTTGGGATGACAAAGAGCGAGCTGAGGGGATATGAGTTTTGAAAGAAAAGGGGCATGGCCGAACAAATGTGGGTTTTTGGAGAAATAGGGTGGAAGCGGGTACGAGGTAGATATGGATAATAGTGATGAAAGCAAGGTGAGTAAAGATTTTATTAAACTTGACTCAAACTTGCTCTATTACCTTCTCTCAGGATGCACAAGGGTCGCAATATTTTTTATTTTTTAATTGGATCACGAAATCCGGCAAAAAAAGCAGGGACTACGTTAAGGAATTTATAAATAGCAATCTCATGCAGGATCTAGGATAGGGGTGTTAACAATATCCGAAACTCAAAATTTGCTAGGAACTCGTTTGATTTTTGAATCGATTCAAAATTAGTTCGAAAATTTTGAATCGATTCATGAGCTAAGGATTTTGGCTCGAAGTTTATTTCGAGCCAATTTCGAGTTGGCCTTAGCTCGCTCGAAACATGATTTGATTTGACTCGAAATTATATGTATTGCATAAATAATATTGATATAATATATATATATAAATAAAATGTCACTATATATAATTTAGTTAGTGGTTTAGTGGTAGAGTGGAGAAGATTTAAGGTTTATTTTACTGATCGTCTAGAGATCAAATATTGAATACATAATATTTCTACCTTTTTTTTACAATTACGAGCCGATTCAAATCATGATTCGAACCGGCTCGAATCATATTCCATTTCGATTTCAGACCGAGCTCGAAATTTTTGATTTTGAGTTGACATTAACTCGCTCGAAATCGGTCGGATAACAGCACTAATCTAAGAGATCTAAATTGAAAGCTTAAAAACTTGGGATCAATATACTTCTCCGCCTCAGAACTTGGATGAAATTTACCCGGGCCCTGTTTAGTGCAAGGACCAAATCAGGACCAAAGTGATACTAATTTAAAAAACAATAATAATAATAATAATAATAATAATAATAAATAAAGTTTTTTAATCATTTTACACAAATTTTAATATAAAAAAATATTATTTTACTTCACATATTAAATAATTTTTAATAAAAATATATACTTTATTTCACATTTTAGATCAAAATACTCGATGTAAAATAAAATTAATTTTTTTTATTAAAAATTATTGAGTATGTGAAGTAAAATAATATTTTTTTTATGTTAGAATTTGTGTAGAATGATTAAAAAAAATTATTTATTATTATTATTTTTTTTAAAGTAGTATCATTTTGGTTTTAATTTGATCCTGATTTAGTCCTCACGCCAAATAGGCTCAAGAAAGTTATTTGGATGGCAATGTTTCCAAATTACAATTTTTTAGATTATTTTTTAAAAATAAACATATTTAATTAATTAATTAATATATTAATCTTATTAAAAAAAATTAAGAAAGAGGGCATGTTTCTAATGCCGTTTGGGGAAGCCTGCCATTAACCAAAAATTGTCCGGTCATAAGAATTTTTAAGGCAAGGTCAAAAACAGTCCAACAACACTATAAAGTATTCCTAAAATTCTCATATTATTTCTTTTATTATTATTAATTTCAATTAATTAATTATTATTAATTATTAATTAGTTAATAATTAAATAATTAATTAATAATATTGAAATTATTTTTAATGTATTAATTTATTAATTTTCATTATTATTATTATTATTATTATTATTATTATTATTAATTAATTAATTATAATTATTATTATTTATTATTTATTAATTAGTTAATAATCAAATAATTGATGAATAATTTTAAAATTATTATTAACATTATTAATGTATTAAAAATAACTTTATTTATTTGTTACAAATAACTAAATTTAAATTTATGAAATATTGTTGTATGTTAAGATCTTGTTACTAAATTGCTCTCAAACATATTGTATTTTTATTCAATAGCAAACTTATCTGTTTATATTATCATTTATTTTAATGATAATTTAATATTTATAAATGATGGATTTTTAGATTATGTTGGTGGTCATGCTAAGATTTTAAAATTTAAACTCGGTGATACATTAGTCGATCTGATTAGGCATTTGTCTTTAGATCTTATGGTTCATACATTACAATATGATTCAGATAGTTCGAGTATTATTATCATTATGATTTTCATGACTATGCACGGGAGCCCGCGTGCGGCCANGGGCGCAGATGCCGGCCTGCAGGACAGCACATGGAAGCTCGCGCGCAGGGCGCTTGTTCGCGAGGCGGCACGCTGCGGCGACCCGTGTGAGGATGCCGCGATCGGGCGCTGTCGACCGCCGACACTCAAGGTCGTGCGGCTGCACGTGGCCATGCGCTTCGGCATCCGCCTATGCCGACAGCCTTAATTGCATATTTTGAAAATTAACAGATTAAGGAAGGATATTTTTATCATTTTACAATACATAATAGATCCTGTCACAAAGGAACCATGATATCCCATGTAATATTTTTTTTGGACCTGAATGGTATGTTTTAAGATTTGTGGACTTTTGTGTCTAAGTAAACAAATCTCAAGGACTTAAATGGAATTATCTTTATATTTTATATAATATGCTATTGTATCGTTTTAACTATATTGAAAAATATAAGTAAATTTAAAAAATTTATTATGATGCACCTTAAAGATGATTGTTCTATTTTATTTATATTTTACACATTTTATAATCTATGATTGTAAATTTAAGGTATGTCTAAATATAATCGTAGATATTCAAGTTCAAAAAATATAAGGATAAAACAAATAAAAAACAATAATATAAAAATGATAAGACCAATGAAGCAGATCTGTGCTATACAGAACATAGATAAAAATAGAAGATGTATATTCACATTTTTTACATAAGGATGTTACATTTCGAGATTTTCAGCCTACTAAAAACCCAGGAAATATGAACCTTGCAATTGAAGAATATGTTGTAATAAATACTCGTTTCATTTATAAGCTTAAAAGTAATGTTACACTAGGGAAAATACAACTCCACTGTGACACTTATTATATAGTAAATTATACAAAAAAACTAAAATAATATTTTTAAATAATATTATAATTTAAAAAATATTAAAGTAAATAGTCACTCAATGTACGAGCTACTTCATTTTAAGAGAAATTGCCACTAAGATGGGTGAATTGTTTAACAAAGAATAAGCAACTTTTGATAACACGAAGTCACCAGTGTCACGGGTGATTTTTAATAAGAAATTGCTCATATGACAGGCGACTTGGGTAATATGCTCTTTTTATTAATTTTTTGTGATGATATTACTAAGTTAATTAAATATATTTCTTTTTAAAAAATAATATCGCACAGATGAGAACTAAACAAGTAATTGATGCTGATGACGATGAGCTCAGAAGCACAGACACTTCTAAAAAATATTATGGTAGTGTTGGACACATGTTGGACACGAGACATACCATGAACATGACGGGACATATGTCAGACATGGCGGGACACGTGTCCTATTTTTTTTTAAAAAAAAATATGACACGGTTGGACACTTCTCGGACACTTGTAGGACAACTGTAGGATACTTTTTGGATATGAGTTAATTATAAATTAATTAAATTTTTATAAAAAATTAATTTAACCCGTGCCCCAATTTTTCTGGTGTCGTCATCTTTGCGGTCACAGTGACCTCGCAGCATCAATTTCTTTGCGATCGCAGCAACTTCGCATCATCTTCTTTGTGATTGCAGCGGTTGGCATCATCTGCAATCAGGTTGGCAACGTCATCTTCTTTGCAATCGCAGCAACCTTACGTCTTCTTTTTCACAGACGCAGTGGCGACGTCACCTGCAATTAGGTTTTCTTCCTCCTTTTGCTTCTTCTTCTTCTCATTCTCAGTTTTTTGTTATTCTTGATTTCTTCTACTTCTTCTTCTTCTATGGTTTTTTCTCCTCCTCCTCCTCCTCCTCCTTCTCCTTCTCCTTTTTGTTCTTCCTTTTTTTTCTTTTGCTGTCGTTTTCTTCTCCAGCTTTCTTCTTCTTCTTCTTCTTCTCCTCCTCCTCCTCTTTCTTCTTCTCTAATGTCTTCTCATTCTCTATTTTTTTTGTTTTGTTTACTGATTTTTTCTTCTTCTGCTTTCTTCTTCTTTTTCTTCTTCTCCTTCTTCTTCTCATTCTCTATTAGGAGAGTGAGAGTGAGCACACCACCCAAGAGACGAGGGTAGAGAAAATATTAGTAAAAAAAATGTTACATTTCAATGCACTTTCTGCAATATGCAATTTAAAAGAACTTACTATCAGGTCAAAGCACATTTACTTAAATTATCAGAATATGAAATTAGAGTGTGTGCTAAAGTGACTCCGCAAATATTAGTAGAGTTGCAAAAGGCTGTTTCTGATGCTGAAGAGCGATATAGAAGTAACCAACTTAAAAGAGTTTCTCTTCTATCTTTAATTAATTCAAGGGAGCAAATCAGAACGACTTCTGGATTTAGTGTGCATTCTAATACGCTCAAAGTAGAGCGTGTTGAATAAAAAAAAATGAAAACTACAGAAAGTTCAAGTTCTATTATGAAAGCTTTTAATATGCAGGTTAGAGACACATTAGATGATCTCACTGCAAGATTCTTCTATTCGACTGAGCTTCCATTTCATGTTGCAAGAAATCTATATTTTATTGAGTTGATTTCTTTTGCTGCATAAAATAACTGTGCTGGATATGTTCCTCCTGACACAAGCAACGGAGAGCATACAAAAGCTTTGGAATATTATTTCCGGGAAAGCTCTTGAGCCTTCAATAGAACACCACCTAAGAGACGGATATCTTGTCGGAAGCAACTCCGGAAGCATATATTGAGAGATTATTGCGTCCTTTGAGAGATACATGGAATGTTAAAAGGGTCAGTATTATTTTTGATGGATAGATTGATGCTAAGCGAAGACCTTAGAGGTAGGGTCAGATAAGGTAGTACAAGTTATTACTGATAATGCACCTGTTTTTAAAGCTGCTGGTATGCTTGTTCAATCACAATTTCTTATATATTTTAGGCTCCATGTGCAATTTATATGTTAAATCTTGCATTGAAAAATATATGTGTAGTAAAAAATACTGAAGGAAATGAAGTAGTATATGAGGAGTGCAAGTGGATTACTGAAATTTTTGCAGATGTTACTTTTATTAGAAACTTCATTATGAATCATTCAATGAGTCTTGCAATTTTTAATGAGTATATGAAGTTAAAATTATTATCTATTATAGATACTCATTTTGCTTCCATAGTGGGAATGCTTTGAAGATTTAGGCAAGTCAAGCAAGGCCTCCAATTATTGGTAATAAGTGATAAATAATCTTTTTATCGTGAAGATACTATTGAAAAAGCAAGGTTTATTAAAAAGAAGATCATTAATGATATTTGGTGGGATCAAGTAGACTATATTATTTCTTTCACAAAGCCTATTTATGACATGCTTAGAGTTGCTGACATTGATCGCCCATGCTTACATTTAGTTTATGATATGTGGGATACAATGATGGAAAAAGTTAAAAATATGATATACAGACATGAAAAAAAGAGGGAAGGTGAAAATTTTACATTTTACAATATTGTGCATGTGATTTTTGTTAATCAATGGAACAAAAGCAGTGTCTTTACATTGCCTAGCACATACTTTAAATCCAATATTTTATAGTAATGAATGACTCCAAGAATCTCCTAAAAGAGTTTCATATGGACGAAGAAATTTAACAAGGAAGAAGGATTCAATCCTTAAAATATTTATTTCCAAAAAATGAAAAAAGATAAATTGTGGCAGTGAAGTTTAAAAATTTTTTCTCAATATAAGGCATTCTTGAAGATGCAAATTATTTAAACTATAGAGCTATCATGGACCCTCTTTCTTAGTGGATGACATACGGGGCTAGCACTCCTTATCTTCAATAGTTAGTCATTCGACTATTAAGTCAACCTTTTTTCTTTTCATATTGTAAAAGAAAATAGAGTACATACTCTTTCATACAAAGATTTAGTACATGTACATACCAACCTTCGACTTCTGTCTACAAGAACTCAACAATATCAGCAAGGGGAGGCAAAAATGTCGGATGTTGGAGGTGATACATTTGCTTTTGTTGAAGATACAGGTATATAGGAGGTTGCCCAATTGTCCCTTTGATGATCCCAAGCTTGAGACGGTTCTTTTCAATGATGAAAATAATGCTGAACATCAAGAGGTAAGCACTGGTAGTTTTGGATCCTATAATATATAGGAGTACAAGTAAATTGATATTAAAATTTATGAATACTTATTACTTACAGCTTATATGCATTTCTTTAAAAATTCAATACTTATTACTTTTGATGTTGATTGTTAGGTCTTTCATATTATTTGGTGAAGTAATCTGTATGCGTAATTAACTGATTATGTAGCTACTTTTTGGTATATGTATATTTAAACTCTCCTGAATGAATGTTATAGTCTTTATATTTCATTAATTTCGTTAAATACATATAATTTTTTTAAAATTTTTCTATCACATATATTTGATCAATTTATAATTTCTTTTTTTTTATTACAATTCTAATAAATAAATAATTTTATTTATTTAATGTGTCTTAGAACTGTCGTATCCTATTTTTTTGAATATTAATATATTTTCATGTCCATGTCATATCGTGTCTGAGCTTCTTAGACGATGAGTAATTAAAATGGCAATTTTATTTTTCTTTCTTATTTATTTATTTATTTATTTATTTATTTATTTATTTATTTATTTTAGCATTAATATTTATTTTTAGTGTTTTATTTTAAATTTTAGAAACTTAAATGAGCTTTTGAAAAATATAAAAAACTTAAATAAAATATGTCAAATAAAATATAATTATGAATAAACTATAAAAGTTTATCTACAAACCCTAGATTCTACCACAATGATGCATAATAGTAAATTTGGTTAATCAAATAGATAATCTTGTGCTGATATTTATATTATGCATCAGGATTTTTAAAATTTTATATTTTAAAACTATTTTTTAGATGAATTTTTTTCATGATGGGCAATTTCATTCGGGCCCTCGAGGTAAATTTCACATTTAATGCAAGTTTATAAAAGTAGAAGTATATCATTTAGGTTCCTCCAGCATGAAAGATTTTCTACGTGGATTTTTTTAATTGATTCTATTAAGTATGATAATTATATTTTTTATTTAGAAAAATAAAATATATATTTAAGCATTCTAACTATATTTAGATATTTTGGATTGCGATTCTAATATCAATTTTTATTTTTTAATATCTTAATCTATAATAGTAATATTAATATTTAAATATATACTAAAATTAAAATTAACCTGCCTGTTTAGTCAGGCTGAAATTAACTAATCAGATGTTACGCATCACATATAAAATTTAATATATTAGAAATTAATTACAGCGCACATTATATATATAATTTAAAATAAAAAATTAATTTTATTTTAGAAATTATATATTTATCAAAATAATAATTAATTTATATCACATTTATTACGTATCTCAAAAAAATATTTAACTTTATTTTAATAAATTCTATCAAAAAATAAAGCTTTTTTTAGCTCATTAGAGAGGGAGTTTGCTTGAAAGCAAAGGATCTCATATTCGAATCTACGTTACAATAATTTTGATTTGAGGTAGAGAAATGTTTGGTGTTTAGGGAAAAAGAATCAAAAAAACAAAAAAGGAAAACAAAAAAAAAAAATTATTTCAATAGAGAAGAATATTCATCTATGTTTAATTTTAACCTAATTAAAATTAATCATTATAAACAAACATAGTCATATTTTTTTTAAATAATTATTTAACAATGACACTTATCAAAATCTATTAAAAATAACTCGCATAAAAAATATTTTAGATAAGGGTTACTCGAAAAATATACTTTTATTTTTATGAACCTGCCTGAAATTAAAGACCTCAATTGAATTACCCAAAACAGTAAATTTAAATTTTTTGATTTGGTGTTGTATAAGAACTAGATTATGGTTAAATCAATAATATCAATAATATTAATCCAATAAAGAGTATAGGCCGTACATTAGATTAATGTAAATTTTAATAATAAAATTAGGATGCACATGTATCCTTAGATCTAGTTAGTTTGTTGATTTAACTAAACCTAAAAAGGATGCATATTTTTTTTAAAATTTGTTGTTTTTTTAGATTCTGATTTTCTTTTTTAAAATAAATATATTGTAAGATCAAGTATAACGTCTAGAGGGAGGTGAATAGACGTAATTAAAATTTAATTTAATTTACTAGATATAACAGTTAGTGTAATATACAAGCGAAAGCAAATATAAGTATAAACAACAAGAAAATATCACATCCACAAAAAATACACGTTATAATATAGTTCGGCTTAAATACAAGGCGGAGTAGCTCTTGGTTTAGGAAAGATATCACTATAACACACTCCTTGGTTTAGGCGGAGAAGCCCATACAAATCTTCATCTATCCACTCACTAGAGGCCCTACTCACTTTTAAGTGAGGGCTCACTCACTCACCTCCTACAATCCTTATTTGGAGGCCCTCTTCACACACAGTGAAGGCAGAAAAAAAAGAACTAAAATATTATAATGAGAAGAAAATCACTCACTCTTCCTTTTTATGATTGAATCTTGATAGCTAGAAGAAGAGTGGATGACGACTTTGAGCACTTGAGTCCAAGTTCACCTAGATCACCTTGAAGCTTAATTGAAACTCGACTTGAATATTTTTATCAACTTTTAGGATGGTGGAGAGTGAAGGTGAATGTTGGAAGCAATTAGGGAATTTTATGAGCCAAGAAAAATGCCCCAATAACCCCTATCTTCTTATATAATAAGAGCTCCAATGGCTAGAAAAAAGAGCTAAAAAAGACTTAGAGGTCAACCTCAGGTCGACCCCTAGCTTGCCGTTGGAGGATAAAAATAGGCAAACGGTCAATTCTAAGGTCGACCTCACTACTGAGGTCGCCTCCAGGTCGACCTAAAAAAATCCCCCAAGATAATCAAAGTTTCTGTTGATGGTCACTGCTGAAGGTCGACCAAGGTCAACCTCACTACTGAGGGTCACCCTTCAGCTATCCCAAAGCTTCCCTGGAGCTATCACAACTAAAAGAAAAACATCTAGAACAATCTCACAACTATCAGACCACATAATTAAGAGAATTTTAACTTTAAACAAATTTTTAAGATTATCTAATTAACTCGCAGAGATTTTAAGTGCTCAAACTCATATTCAGACTACTATAGCAATCAAGATCAACTTCACAATAATTTCACTCTTAATAAAATAAAAAGGACAATAATAAAATTTGCTTCACTTAATTTTCAATGCTCAAATCTTTCTCTCCAACTTGATTAGATCTCAATTTTAGTATACATAGATACAATTGAGATGCAACTTTAATAAATCTGAGATTAAAAATTCTAAATAATTTTATTAGTATAAATTAACTTAAATATATTGTCAAACATTAAAATTATAATATTACTATAAGGGAGGAACCAACGTATATGTTTTCATGCCACTTCACATATGATTCAGAAAATAACTTTCTATCTTATGATTTAATTTTAGTAACAATTAGCTAATAGAAAAAATAGTAACAATTAAATATAAACTATAATTAATCACCTTAAAAAAATTATTTACACATATATTATTCTATATTTTTTAATATAATAATATAATTTTGTTGTTATAATAGTAATAAATTCTTGTATTAAAAAGTAATATTATAATAGTAATACTGCACTATTATTATCATAGTTAAATTATACAAACTATAGTTAAATTATTTTAACCCAAATGGTCAACTAGAGAGAGATGGTGGCTATCACTTTCTCAAGTAGAGGTGTGCGTTAAATAATATAAATAAAAAATTGAATCAAACTAATTAAATTTGATTATTTTAGTTTGGTTTAGAACACGACGATTTAATTAATGGTTTGACAATTATTATTTTTTTGTTAAATAATTTGTGTTTGATTTCTTATATTTAAAAATCGGACTAACCGAATTAACCGAAATATCACACAGAATAATGTGATAATATTGTTGAAATTATATAAAATTAATATTCGTTATTTTTTTTTTTTAAGTTATGATATTCATATTTTTTGTTCATGTTCTTAGTTTGTATGGTTATAAACTCTTGTAGCATTATATTATATTATTTTAAGATTTTTAAATTTTTGTAAAAAATTAGTTAAATAAAAAAATATTATAGTTTTAATCAAACCAAATCAAATTGATCGAATTTTATTTAGTTGATTTCATTTTCGATTTATAGTCTTATTTGATTAGTTTACTTTTTTAAATTTCAAAACTGAATCTAATTTTTTTTCAATTCGGTTAACTAAACCGACTAAATCAACCGAATGAATCCCCCTAGGCCACTCATTACCAGTTGTTAAAACGTGACTTTGGCAATGATATTCCGTTCATGAAGGATGGAGAAGTCGATACAGTGGTCATAGAGGACGAAAAGTCTTACGTGATGGCGACCAATGAAGGCATAAATGTAGTTGAGCTAACAAAAGGGAAAAAAATAAGAAAGTAGAGATAAGAGAAAGCAATACACATAATTTAAATTTTATCAAAAAAAAATACACATAATATAAATGAAATAATTTGTGTATTTTTTATTTATATTTAATGAAAATTAATGTGAGCCGTTTTTATTTAGTATTAAAAATTACATAAAACTATTAAAAAAATTTACATAAAGGCATTTATCAAAAAATAATAATAAAAGCACACATGTAAATAAATATTTTAGGATGATTAATATGTAAATATAGTTTCGTATAGGGACACGTACGTAATTGTCCTTTAAAATACGGCTGATCAACGGTTGATGATTATTTTTCACCATGATGCGTCGGGCGGGTATTTCTCTTATACTTTTT
Organism: Apostasia ramifera; assembly: GCA_019297695.1. NCBI lineage: Eukaryota > Viridiplantae > Streptophyta > Magnoliopsida > Asparagales > Orchidaceae > Apostasia > Apostasia ramifera. Next base: position 175,535 of record JAEMOT010002860.1, on the reverse strand, counting down.
CAAATGACCACTGAGCTCGCTAGGGTTTCACCTTTATCCCTCAGAGATCGACTCGCGGCGCCGGCGATGTCGTCTTCTTCTTCTTGGTCTTGCTCCCGCTGCACGTTCCTTAATCCCCCTTCGCAGAAAGTCTCGTGCCAGATCTGCCTTTCACCCTCCGCAACCGCCGATGCTGGTGCCGGCGCTAGTTGTTCTTCATCCTTCTTTGACGAGGCCTCCCCAGGTCGGTGGGCCTGCCGGGCCTGCACCTTCCTGAACCCGCGTGGTCACGCGTTTTGCGAGGTATGCGGCGGCGGGGCGATGCCGTCATCCCGCCTGCTTGTCGATGATCTAGATCTGGAAGAACTCTCCGCTGCTGATCCATCCATCGGATCCGTGTTTCTCCCCCTCCAGCGATGCGGCAGCAAGCGACACTTGCCCGCCTCTGCCTCCGCTGCCGATGGCCTTCCTGTGGAGAAGATTGCGAGGAGGGAGGCAGAGGAGCGTATTGTGCCCTCAGGTTTGCCTGCTATTGTAATCGATTCTTGAAGATCTTAATCGACATGCATTAGGTTTTCGGAGTTGCTGTTGAGGTCGGCAAAGGGTACTTTGGAGATGCAATTTATGGCTCTCGCTGACAGTTGTCTTTTGAAAAAGGGTTTTTTTGGTGAAGCCATTAACTTGTTCTCGATCAATGCGTCTTTGAATGTCCATGATCTAGGCGTGTAAGCTGACTCTATATTTCTGTTTTGCTGAGGGTTATCCGTGATCCTCTTTTGACTGATTTCTTGGAATCTCTCACGACTTTCATCCGTGTTCTAATGGCTGTATGGGCAGGTGACTGAGTGTAGCTTTATTACAGTCAAGGCTTTTCTCTTGCGAAGATTTTTATTGATGTGTTTTCTGTTATATTATATGTAATGGCTGGTGAAGCATTGGATTTAACGTGTATGTTTAGATTAATGTATGAGAGAATCCATATGATGTTGTTTTCGTTATCTGGTTATGCAACCTTAGTAACTGTTGACGTAGGATGTGGGGATCCCAGGAAACACCAAAAGAAAGAGAGTTCCGCGAGATGGCGGCGCGCAATGAGGGGGTGAGCCTGTTTAATGAGGGCTCAAGGAGAGGATTAATTTAAAGCAACCAGCAAAACACACAGAGATTTAAAGTGGTTCAGGGAGGAAATCCCCTACGTCCACCGGTCGATCAGTAGAAAAGGTTCACTAATAGAGAAAAGTAGCCCTGAAGGCTCATACAAAATGCTTTCTCAGAAAGAAGAGGAAGAAGGAGGCGGAGAAAGTGGAGAAGGAGGGAGAGAGCTCCTTAGTTGGGGCTTTGTTACAAAGAGATTAGAACATCTAAAAAACCCAGAGTTGAGTCTTTCTTTTTTTTCTTTTGTCTGCCTCTGTCTCTAAGTATATCCGGGGGCCTCTTCTTTGGCTGGGACTGTTCAATGGTTTTTATAGCCGTTGGCGTGCGTAGCTTTACCCTGGTTTTCCGGAAGAAAGGTGATGGATGAGCTCCGAGCGCCGTTTATCTGTCACTGGAGAGATCTGTCGTTCGTACGGGAAAGTGACATCTTTTAATGCTGGTACTTCTTCTGGAAAAGAACGTCTGTACGGCGATCGACGGGGTTAGGTGAAGTTGATTGTGACAGGCGTTACCTCGTACCCTCGTGCCCGAGGTTACGAGGGTTAATCCTGGATCGTCGTGGACGATGGTTGGCTGAACTCTCGTGCCCGATGTTTGACCTGGGTCAAGAGTCCTGCAAAACCTGAAGCTGAGTCAGCAAATCAACCAATCAAGTATAGGCCTGTCAGGCGCCACGTATTCGGCCAGGATGCAGCGCAGGAACCACGTGTTAACATCAGCCCCCCGCATTGTCAGGGCGCGAATATTAATATGGGTCCTGGAATGCGAACCGTCGCGAAGGTGGACGCGCTGCCCAAGGCCTGCAAGGATAAGATGGGGGCGGAGTCTGCCGCTTCGCATTCTATCCTTCCTTTGTCTGTTGAGTTTTGCAATAGTGTGAGAGCTTCTCACAGAAATGGTGGAGAGGAAATGGAAGATCGCGTTCGGCTTCTCTAAGAAAAGAGCCGGAGCACCTCTGGTAGATGCTCCTCCGGGGAAGAAGATGCCGGAGGCAGGTGCACCCTTGGAGGCAGAAGCTCCTACGGCTAGGGTTGCCGTTGCCCTAGCGCAGACGTTGGAACTTCTTCAGGGTCCGGCGGGCGCTGAGATCGTAGAGGCGGTGGTAGTCTCTGATTCTCCGGTTAAGCCGCCTCCGAAAGTTAAGGAGTTAAGGGAGGTAGTTTTGGTAGGAGAAACAGCCACTGGAGAGAAGCTGGTACCGGGGAAGATCATGCTCAAGGACGAAGAGTTTGGGCGGCTCCTTCTCGGGGTTGGGGGTTCTGATGAAGGTAAGGGGAAATCATCCCTGGTGATTTGCAGACCTGCCCTGGGTTCGTTAATCCCTGCTTCTGAAAAGCAAAAGAAGCCCTTCCTCCTTTCTCTTCCTCCGTTGGATCTTGAGGGGAAGGAAGAGAAGGACAAGAAAGGTGAAGAGGAGGAAGGTTCCAAGATGAGAGAAGGGTCCTTTTTTACCGCCTCTACAGGTACTCTTGGCGTTGAAGGGCCAGGAGATAAGATGAAGGAGGTGACTAAGGAGAAAGGAGAGGCTCTCCCAGCTGCTCCCAGTGCTGAAATTGGTGAAGAGATCTGGAGCGCGCTGGGAGACCGTTTGAGTGAGATCAGGCTGGTAGAAGAGAAGATCTTGGAAAACACCTCTGAGGCCCTGGAGGTGGTAAGGACTCTGAAGGGCAAGGAGGATGTGGAGGCCCGTTACCTTCGGGAGGTAAGGGAGCTGGAGGGCGCTTTGTCTCAAGCTACAAAGCGCTCTCTGACTGATCAGAGGGATCAGTTGGGGAAGGTGTACCATTTGGAGGATAGGTTAGCTTCCCTAACTCAGATTAATGCGGAGTGGGCCAATAAAAGTAAGATTGCGAGGGGGGAGTTTAACCGCAATTTGGCGGGTGTGAATCAGGCCCACTCCGCCCACGTCAAAGACCTCCAAAAAAGAATAAAGGATTTGGACGATGATAGGGAGGTTTTGAGGGAGGAGAGAAGGAGGTTAAGGGAGGAGCTGACTTAGGCCAAAGAGGCCTTGTCAGGGGCGAAAGAGGCGGCCTCCGAAGCTTGTCGCCGGGAGGAGTTGCTGAAGTCTGAAGTCCGCTCCCTGCGGGCTTTGGTGGAGAACAGCTCTGGATGACGAGGGCGACGTATGGAGGACCTGGAGGAAACGGTGAGGAGGGCAGTGAAGATTGTCAGCGCCTCGCCGGTGGGCCGCCATGTGCAACATCAGGCTGCTTTTGATACTCTTCTGCAGACATTGGTTGATGCAGGTACCTTGAACCAGGAGAATATCAGGGACCCAGCGGTTCTTCCCTTCTGCGGTCCTAAGGGGCCAGACAGATTCTTTGATGCTGGGAGTTGTCCTCCAGATGAGAATCCTCCGTCAAGGTCCTATGGGGGTTGGGGAAGTTGGCCTCCTCCGCGCAGGACTTCGAGAGAAAGCCCTGTGACTCCTCTGGAAGCCAGGTGGTTGGGCCGGCGCGATTCTTCTGGAAGACAGTAGGAAGAGCGTCAGCTGAGTCAGAGGTGATGGGTCCTCTTCCTCAACCAGCTCCTCAGCCTGCTAGGAGATGATTCTTCTTTTGAGGCACTTGAAGGATCCACTTCTCAAGTAGATAGCCCCAATGAAGCTGGAACTATCGCTTGAGGTGAGGAAACTGAAGAGTCTCCAGAGATATCTACTGCCTGTGGTCAGCAGAGTAATGGATTGGTCTCAAGGAGGAGGAGCCCTGGTTAAGAGGTCTGAATTCGTCAGACCAGGTGTTTAAGTTCTGAAGCCTTGTATCTTTCTTTGTTTTTCCTGTACTCATGAGAGGAACATGTGAGGACAAAGAGAGAAGTTGTAACAAATTCTATCATCAATGAAATGTATTTTTCCTTTTCAAGAACTTGTTATGAATGAATTCTTTGTCTTTTCTTCTTTCGTGCTTGAGACAGATACCACGAAGTTGGTGAAAAGAAAATATGAATTCATAAGTGAAGGTAAAGAGTTCAAAGAAAGTAAAGAAAAACTCTAAGCAAAAGAGGCGAAATAGCTATCCCCGAACCTTCGTGCACGATATGTGAATATCGAACACTAGGAAAAGAACAGCCATCCCTCGAACCTTCGTGCACGATATGTGAATATCGAACACTAGGAAAAGAACAGCCATCCCTCGAACCTTCGTGCACGATATGTGAATATCGTGGGCGGCAAAATGGCGGGATGGAGAGGAGTGATGCCTCGTAAACCGCGCACCGCTTCGATTCCCGTGCGCCGCTTCGATTCCTGGGATTGTCAGAAGGAACGAGCGGTCTGATGATGCTCGCACGCTGATCCAGAAGACCAGACGGTCGGAAGGTAAAAGATCGCATTCGTCCCCTATAAACAGCCCATTTAGAGGGAATGCTTCGTCTTCCTTCTAAACCCTAAGTCTCGGAGAAAAATTACCTGCTCCATCTGCTCAAAAGGGAAGATCGAACAGATGGGAGGAAGAGAAATTGAGTGGGCCAGGGGGGATTCTGAACTCCTTCCAACTTGTGCCAGCCCAACTTTTCCCCAATGCCGTCGCCTACATATATTCCTTTCTGAAGCTTCTGCAGGCCAGGGGGATAGCGTGGAGTCTGACCTTGTTCAGAAACTTGTTTAGTTGGATGGCAGTACCAGGGTATGGGGGGTGCTTGGCCTTGCGGTCGAGGTCGAGGAAGGCGATGTTTTCGGGGGCTAGCAGCTCTCATTCTGACTGGAGGGACTTTTACTTTTTTGTAGGCGGGGATTTGGGGATCCCCTTGACGCCTGGGGTCTGCCCTACCGAGTTCATTGGCGACGCCCAATGGATGGCAGGGACGTCCGTTTAGAGGAACCTGGAAGCTTTGAGGGGGCAGAGCTGGCCCCTGAAGGACTTCCTTAGGTTGGTGAAGAACGATGTGTCCCTGTACGCCAAGTCACAGGAATACAATATCTTCAAGGAGGTTGCCCCCCCTCCTGGAACAGTCCTGATGAGGAGGGCTAGAAAGGGACAGCCTCCCGCCACTCAACTCAGCAGGCAGGTCGTTGAGGGGGAAGAAGAGGAGGAAAGATCCCAGAGCCTGTTGGCGGCGGGGTACCTATTGACGTAGTGTCCTCGTCGGATGATTCTGGGGATGACAGAAAGACTCTGGCCGAGGTGATGGAAGAAGCAGGTAAGGGGAAAGAGCCTGCATCACTGGCCAGACTTAAGGTAATCTCTAAAGTGGCTGCGGGGATTACCATAGGAGAAAAGGGGGGCAGTGAAGAGGTCAAAAGTGGCCCAGGAAAGGAGATGGTGGAGGTACCTTGCCCAGAAAGGGAGGCGGCGGTTACCTCCAGCCAGGCTTTGGTCCTTAGTGAGACCCCCAAAAAGAAGAGGGGCCTCTCTGAAGAAAACAGCCCGGAACCCCCTCTGAAAAAGGGGAGGAAGGATGCCGAGGAGAGAGGTGTAGGTGAGTGGGAGAAGAGCACGGAGCCCCCACTCTGTATCAATTTCGCCGGGGAGTTTGCAGGTGAAGGAACGAAGGTTACTGTGAGCGCGACGGAAGTGGAGAGAAGGATGACCGTCGTCTCACAGCAAACTTCGAGCCAGTTCAACCCCGTTCGAGGAGATCTGGGACTGATCCTGGGGGGAGGACTGGCGACCAGGGATCTGGAAGAGAAGTTGGAAAGGTCCTCTACGACGGATCTTTATGCCCAGATGGCTAATAGGGTGGCGACAGTAAGGACCCCTTCTAACCTTCTTCTGGCTTGATTCTTTGTAGATGCTGACCTTGCTCCCATTGTAGGTACTCGCCCGTTTGCCCTTAGCTTTGAACAGGGCCCTGAGGGTGGAGGAGCAGATGATAGATCAGACCGGCAGCTGCACCGTCAGGAAGCAGAGATTGAAACCCTGAAGGTCCAACTGGCGACGGAGTCTTCTAAACACACTGCCCTTCAGGAGGAATTCAGAGTGTACAAGTCTGCGATGAGTGCACTGAAAGCAGATAATAAAGCTTTGCGGGAGAAGCTGAGCAAGGCTGATGGAGATAAGGAGGCTGCAGTCGCGAGTAGCTCAGCGGCGGCTGTTCGGGCCTATAAAACAAGTTTACCTTGCAGGAAGGAACGGTTAGACGGGATCAGGCGGGCCTGGGAAGGATTGGCCTCCACTTTGATCCAAGAAGGCAAGGTTACTGCTGCCGATCTTGGAGAAGTGGATCCTTTTCCTTGCATGGCCGCAGATCTAATTTATAAGGAAGAAGGTTTTGACTTGACCGACGATACCATCCAACAGTTTTTTGACCTCTTGGATGGAGTTAGTGAAGGTTAATCCCTTTCCTTATAAAATGATGTAATCTTTCTTGTAACTTTTTGAAAATGAATAAAAATAAAGTTTGTTTATCATATACCTGTTTATTCTGTTATGTATGTATATGTACCTTTTTATAAGATTTGGGATATCCAGACTGATTCTGAGAAAAACTTGTAATAGATTTCCTGAATCTTGTAATAGATGGGCTCAAATTTGGAACGTCTTGTAAAGAAAGAAAAGCTTCCTGATCATGTAATAAGAAGCCTTTGAGCCGCATAGTAGTTGGGCTTAAGTTTGGAACTTCCCGAAATTCATAGAAGAAGAGGAATATTGTGATAGTCAGGGTGGATCCCGCCCAAAAGGTGTCTTTGATCAGATGCCACAGGGACTTTGAGAGTCTAAAACATCGTGCACGATGTTTGTACTTGTGGCAAGGGCTAACCTCGAGGATCCCCTTTAGCAGAGTTATACTCCTTTGTCAACCTGCGCAATAGAAAAGTAGTGATAATAGTGGAGATCCTGCTTAGGGGGAGTTATCTGACCCAATGCCAAAAGGACTTGTTCGTCTGAAACGTCGTGTACGACGTTTGTACTTAAAGCAAGAGCTGACCCTCTTGGAATGACAGTTATCCTAGTGGGAAGCGAAGGCACCCTGCTTAGGGGGGACATGTATCTTGATTCGATATCAGGGACAACCCTAAGGTTACGAGCAGGCCTTCAGACCTTCCGCTGGCCGGATGGGCTTATGGAAGGGTCCCAGATGTTTGTAGGAAACCCCGCCTGCCAGGCACTACTAGGCTTGATGATCACCGTATTAGTGAGGGTTAGCGAGTATCATCGTGTACGAGGTCCGGAACCTCGGGCACGATGATTTGGGTTTTGAGTTCTGAGATCATACCTGAGTGCTGTTACAGTCGAAGTATATATATATATGTATCTCCGTATATAAGGACTACTTGCCATGAGTATGTTGGAAATATGAAACTTTCAGACAATATAGAGAAACTCAGTTTGTTTGAGAATAAACCTAGAATTCGGTGTTTGAATTCTTTGTAAACGGGTCCTTCGATTGAATTTGTATAAATGAATAAATATAGAGCATCTGGATGAATTGCAGCGAGAGATTATGCGAAAAATCTCTTCAGGTCGTCCCCACTCCAACTTCTGGGGTTCTGAATACCTTCAGAAGTCATGAGGTAGTAAGCGTTAGGTCCAGCAACCTCGCGCACGATGTAAGGACCTTCCCATTTTGGCTCAGGCTTGGGAACCCCCAAATTGCTGCCGGCGAGAAGTCGCCGCTTGAGGACTAAATCACCCCTGTTGAAAGTTCTGGGTTTAACCTTCCGGTTATAATATCGCTCTACCCGTCGTTTGTGTTCCAGACGTTTTATCGCGGCCAGCTCCCTTTTTTGTTCCAGGAGGTCTAGATCGATTCTTCGTGAATCGTCGTTTTCATCCGCCCAAGTTTGCAAAGCCTCGGGTTCGAAGCTGGCCGCAGCTTTTACTCTGGGAGAGAGGTGCTCTAGTTCAATTAGTATGACAGCGTCCATTCCAAATGAGAGGGAGAAGGGGGGCTCTTGGGTAACCTCGGAAGGAGCTGTGTTGTAAGCCCAAAGAGCTCCTGGTAACTCTTCCGGCCAGCGAGTTTTTGCGCCATCTAGGCGTTTCTTCAAGATGTTCAAGATATTTTTGTTGGCAGCCTCTGCCTGTCCGTTGGTATGCGGATGCCACACAGAGGCGTATTTGAGGTTGATCTGATGCTCTCCGCAGAAATCGTGGACTCTTTGATTGGCAAATGGAGTACTATTATCTGTGATAATTACCATTGGTATGCCATATCTGCAGACGATGTTGGCCCAGAGAAAGTTTTCGACGCTTTGAGCGGTGGGCTGAGTAAGTGGCTTAGCCTCAATCCACTTTGTAAAGTAGTCGACTGCAACTAGTATCCACTTGTAGCCCTTCATGGCCGTGGGCATCGGCCCCAAGAAATCCAGCCCCCAAATGGCAAAGGGCCAAGATGAGTTGATGGGTTTGAGATACGTTCAAGTAGTGTTCGCAAACAGCCCTGTCCATGCCTGTAACATCCCCAGGAGACCATGCAAAGACATCGATATAGTCCGAAAGTAAGGCAGTAACTTCTGCCTGCTGCTTTTCATTCAGAAAAGATGAAATATTTACAATTTTGGAAGAGCCTTCACCTCCTAAGGCTACGCTGATGACCCCTTCCTGCGGTGTGACTGGTTGGGTTTCCCTGGGATCCATTTGATCGACTACAAGCTGAGCCGCTATCTGAAAGCAGCGGGTAGCTTGTATTGCGTCTCCTCGGATGGTAACAACGCCGCTAGAGGTCGGAAACTTCGCGCACAGGTGGGGCGTGGAAATCACCATCCCGAAGGAGTTTAGAGTTGTCCCCCCCAGGATGGCGTTGTAGCCTGATTTAGCTCCGATGACTGCGAAGTTGACCATGCTCATAGCGTGGCCGTTGTCATCACCAAAGGAGGCGGGAAGAGTAATGAATCCAAGGGGTTGGACCCTTTCACCGGAGAAACCGAGTAAGGTAGTCCCAGCGCGGAGGAGGTTAGTCTCTTTGAGTCCCATCTGGAGGAAGGCGGACTCAAACAGGATGTCGGCGACGCTCCCAGAGTCGAGGAGTACCCGTCGGACATCGAAATCAGCGATGTGGGCAACGACCACTATCGGATCGTTATGCGAGTTGCCCTGCTGGGGGAGATCTTTACTGCAGAACGTAAGGGGGATGGATGAGGCATGATGCTCAGAGATGCCGCCAACTTCTGCTCCTTGGCGCTGAGTGGTTCGGTCAATGCTGAAGATAGCATTGATAGTTCTGGTGGCCGGAGGGTAAGGGCGCCCCTGCTGTCTAGGGCCTACGGGTGGCAGGGCCTTGGTAGGAGCTTCAGCAGCCTCGGGGGCTTTTCCTTTCTGGGCTGCTGTGAAAGTTGGGGCCATCTGCATGAACTCCTCAAGCTTGCCCCGATTCAGTAGCTTCTCGAGCAAGATTCTGAGGCCTCGACAGCGGTGAAGCCTGTGCCCATAGTTCCCGTGGAACTCGCAGTAGTCGTTGGGATCCACTCCAGGTGGCGGCGCCGGTTTAGGCCCAGTGGGCCTTATCTGCTTGACGGCTGCCGCATAGACCTCGGGGAGTGGCCTAGATAGAAGAAGTTTCGAGGGTTGAGCTTGCCGGGGCCTCCCCTCTTCTCGATCGCGAGATCTGGCCATTTGTATCCTCGTGACCGGGGGTTCGACACCCCGATGTTTCCTCTTGTTTCTTTCCCCGGAAACACCTGCGGGGGAGGATTCAGCATCCTCCAGGAGCATGAACTGACTGGCCCTAGCCACCAGCTCTGGGTAACTCTGAGGTTTGGCCAACTGTAGGGATTTGGACAAGTCCCCTACCTTGAGCCCTCTCCGGAAGTTGTGCATGGCCACTGCAGGCTCTACGTCTTCGGCTTCTGCTGCAGCGACGAAGAAGCGGTTGGTGTAATCCCGAAGGTTCTCTCTCTCGCCTTGCTTGATGTTGGCGAGGACCATGTCGGACACGACCATACAGGTCCGCCCTATGAAACTGGCGATCAACTCCCACTTCAGATGCTCATAGGAGGTGATGTGACCCCGGGGCAGTTTGATGAACCAGCTGAATGCTGACCCCTTCAGTGTGTTTGCCAAGAGGTGACACCTAGTGGCTTCGTCTGGCCGACGGTATCGGACGGCGGCCTCAAACCCCTGCACATGCTCACGGGGGTCTGTTGCGCCTCTGTAAACCTCCAACCTGGGTGGCCGGAAGTCTTCTGGGATGGGGGCCAAACGGATGGCATCGGAAAAAGGGGCATTTTCGTCCATCGGCCCAAAGAAGGGATCAGGTCTGTGATGAGGAGCCTGAGTGCCAGGAAAGAGGGGGTCTCTTCCGGCTAGAAATGGAGGGAAAGCAGGTGGGAGAAAGGCGGGTTGTGGTAATGGACAAAGTGGAAGAGGGTTTTGATGAACCTCCTGGAAACGGAGAGGGCGTATGGGTGGTCTGGAGGAACCAGAAGATTGGATGGAGAGTGGTGCGGCCTGGGGCGCCGGTGCAAGGAT
>JAEMOT010002860.1:150844-164744 GCA_019297695.1 Apostasia ramifera | reverse complement strand
TCGCCGGGAAGTGGAAGTTGAGGCTCCGTCGTCCGGTGCCCGGACAGAGGGTTCTCCTGCATGCATGGTGCGGGCGGCAGAGTTGGTTTTGCGCGTTCGGGCCACCATCTTCCCAGGTCTCAATGGAAGCACCAGAAGATGTTGACGTAGGATGTGGGGATCCCAGGAAACACCAAAAGAAAGAGAGTTCCGGGAGATGGCGGCGCGCAATGAGGGGGTGAGCCTGTTTAATGAGGGCTCAAGGAGAGGATTAATTTAAAGCAACCAGCAAAACACACAGAGATTTAAGGTGGTTCAGGGAGGAAATCCCCTACGTCCACCGGTCGATCAGTAGAAAAGGTTCACTAATAGAGAAAAGTAGCCCTGAAGGCTCATACAAAATGCTTTCTCAGGAAGAAGAGGAAGAAGGAGGCGGAGAAAGTGGAGAAGGAGGGAGAGAGCTCCTCAGTTGGGGCTTTGTTACAAAGAGATTAGAACATCTAAAAAACCCAGAGTTGAGTCTTTCCTTTTTTTCTTTTGTCTGCCTCTGTCTCTAAGTATATCTGGGGGCCTCTTCTTTGGCTGGGACTGTTCAATGGTTTTTATAGCCGTTGGCGTGCGTAGCTTTACCCTGGTTTTCCGGAAGAAAGGTGATGGATGAGCTCCGAGCGCCGTTTATCTGTCACTGGAGAGATCTGCCGTTCGTACGGGAAAGTGACATCTTTTAATGCTGGTACTTCTTCTGGGAAAGAACGTCTGTACGGCGATCGGCGGGGTTAGGTGAAGTTGATTGTGACAGGCGTTACCTCGTACCCTCGTGCCCAAGGTTACGAGGGTTAATCCTGGATCGTCGTGGACGATGGTTGGCTGAACTCTCGTGCCCGATGTTTGACCTGGGTCAAGAGTCCTGCAAAACCTGAAGCTGAGTCAGCAAATCAACCAATCAAGTATAGGCCTGTTAGGCGCCACGTGTTCGGCCAGGATGCAGCGCAGGAACCACGTGTTAACAGTAACTATATAATACTTGTTATGGTACAGCGTTCCATTATGTCTCACCTCATTTTGTTTGGTTTATGAATGGTGTTTTCCTGGATTGTGCCACATACTTCTTTTGTGCAGCATATGCGGTGGCATTCAGCATCTCTTTTCAGTATTTGAATGAAATGATAGACTTTGTTGATGGCACTATATATGGGGTGATTTCATTATACTCTTGAATAATGAAGGTCAGTTTGCTTTCCAGGTAATGTTGAATCAAGTTCAAACAATAAAGTGCTGAAGATTTTGAGTTACAATGTCTGGTTTCGTGAAGACATTGAAGTTTATAAGAGGATGGAAGCCCTTGGGGGCCTTATTCAACAGCACTCACCAGACGTTATTTGCTTTCAGGTCTGGGACCCACTTTTTGTTGGAATTTCTTGATTTATGTAAGTTTTATGTAGAGATAACTATTCCCACCACCTTTTAGGAGGTCACACCAAATATCTATGAAATCTTTCAAACTTCAAAGTGGTGGAAAGCATACAGATGTTCAGTATCTCTGGAGGAAGCAGCTGAAAGATCATACTTTTGCATGCAGGTTTTTCTTTAAAATTTGCTCTCAACAATTATCATGCAACAGATCTTTTTTAGTGTATTTTTTGGGTTTGCTTGTCATTGTTTTTGGGAAATTCTTTCCATTAAATTTGATAGCCTTGTGTGCCATTATTGTATTACCCAAGAATCTAATTTTTATGCATAAACTATGAAGTTATGATTTTGGTCTTGTATAGTTGGATTTTATGATCTCATTTTGAGGTATGCATTTTATTATTCTTTATTGGTTTAATATGCTAGCTCTGCCGGAAGAGCTAAGAGATGATAGAAGTGTGGAAAGTATAAGATTTTGATTATTACCACATGGAATATAAGAGAGGATTCAAGCTGGAATAGAAGGGAAGAATCTCAACTAGTGTAGGAAGGATCTAAGGGAAACTAATTTGTTTGAAGTGAATCAAGATTTTGATTCTGAGAGGTCTTCATGTTTCTCTTGATATAAAATTATTGAGTGCTGAATAGTGGTGTAAAAACTAAATTGAGCTGTATGATCCAAACGATCTAATTAGGGACCAGCATGCTATGCAATCTAGTTCAATGCCAAAACTTGATTGCATATCTGATTGGATCAAACCATAATGAATTAATCTATTGTGATATAAATTTTTTCATAATGATAATGAATCAATTGAATGAATAAGTTTGTTATTGTGAAATTTCATATTATTTTGGTAAAAATTATTATCCTTTTGAATTTTTAAAAATATGGGTAAATTTAGTTTGATCTCGAACTAGGAATCTATATCAACTACTACAAGAATTTCTCTAACCTCCCTGACTCAATTTCATTGTCATTTAAGTGGTGTCCTTGCATTAGTTGGTAGAGTGGGTTCTCTACTCTATTCTTTTGGAATATCTTCCAATAAGGGATTTTATAACTGGGCGTCCTTCCATAATGGTAACTAGGGTACTGCTTGTTGGACTTAAGGTTAATCTGAAACTAGAGCATTGCTTGTTGGACTAAAGGTTAATAGAAACTATGGCACTGCTGCTTATCATAAATCTGTTTGTGGCTGTAATCTAACTTTGCCACTTTGTCCATGACTTCCTGTCTCTGTTGTCATTTCCTTAAGCCATATTTTCCATTCTCAAGCTGAAAATCTGAAATTATTCAACTTTATGGCCCTGTTTGGCAATGGACTAAAAATCATGGCTAAAATTACCCATGGCCAAAATCTTATATTTATTTTAAAAAACATAAAAAATTATTTTATATCTCATCTCACACAAATTCCAACATTAAACAATCACTTTATTTCACATCCAACACAAATTTCAATAAATCAATCAACTTTTTTTCACATCATACACAATTTTTAATATAACCAATTTACTTTATTTCACATCATACACATTTTTCAAAAATCACTAAAAATTTCAACCAAATCTTCTTTTTTTTCTTATTACCAAACAGAGCCTATGATTCATGCTTTCCACTGTTTATATTCCAAGTACTTACAAGTAGAATATGAAAGGGAATAGTTTTGAGGAAAAAGTACTCTCCTCCACCCCTTTCTTTCCTTGCTTTGTTTTTTCTAAATTCAGTCATGCTCAAATCTGAGTTCTTTTTGAGTATGAAATGTGCACCAAGACGGTACTTCCTCTTTCATTCGTTGAACTTTTTAACCTTGTATTTTTGTATGTATTCTGTATCGAAGAGAATATTTTGCATTGAAATTTAAACTTTATTTTTCAAATGCAGATGAGTAAGCTGCCAGTAGAAGCATTTAATCGTAAACCTTTTTCCAACTCTGTCATGGGTAGAGAGCTTTGCTTAGCTAACATTGAGCTCAATTCAGGAAAAAGTTTGGTCATTGCTACAAGCCACCTGGAGAGCCCTTGTCCTGCACCACCCAAATGGGATCAAATGTTTAGCCTTGAGCGAGTTGCTCAGGCAAAGGAATCCCTTACTATCCTGAATAATTCACCCAATGCTATTTTTGCTGGTGACATGAACTGGGATGATAAGCTTGATGGTGACTTTCCTCTTTTAGATGGATGGATTGATGCGTGGAAATTGAAAGAACCTGAAGAAAATGGATGGACCTATGATACAAAGTCGAATCCAATGCTATCTGGAAACCGAAATCTGCAGAAGAGGCTTGATCGATTTGTATGCAAACTGAATGATTTTGGGATTGAAAGCATAGTTATGATTGGGACACAGGCCATTCCGGGTATTTCATACTACAAAGAGAAGAAAGTAAGGAAACAGCTTCAGAAGCTAGAGCTTCCTGTTTTGCCTAGTGATCATTATGGGCTACTGCTGACCATTTGTAGCGTGTGACTATTGTTATTTCCTGCTCAATTTTTGTGTAAATATTCCGAGCAGCTTGCTTCCAGATCTTCTGGGGATTTGATACTGCCTTCAGTTTCGTAGAGGCGTGAAGTTTTGGAAGAATGTTGTCATCTATATGTATTTTTTTGGTTTGATTTACTATATAAGGGTGTCAAATATATATGAAATGCTATTGGTGTGATTGTACTGTTGATGTTGCGTTCTGTTCGAAATTGTTTGGGCTCTCTTCTACTTGTGTTAACAGAGCAGAGACATAGAAACTAGTTTTTCAGTTGAAAATTGAGAAAAACTAGTACCAGGAAGGAAGATGCTTCACCCCAAGACAAAAAATGCGATACTTCGAAGCCAGAGTCAAGCACTCCTAAGAGAAATTTTTGGGACCAAAAGTTTCCCGTCTCATGGAAAGCGTAAGTTCGACGGCGACTCCCCTTGCACTTAGACACCAGTACACATCATCGAGGAGATTTTCTCGATCCTCAAGGATAAAGGATTAGTCCAGAATCGCGGCGAACGCCAATTGACCCAGCCTGGCAAAGATTCGATGAAGTATTGCAAGTTCCAACAGCGTTACGACCATCTTCTGCACGAGTGCCGCTTTTTTCGGGTGCTCGTCAATGAATACATAGAGAAAGGCTTCCTTAACGACTACAAGAAAATCGAGGAACTACCATCAAAGACAGCACAGGCACTGTTTCACCAGGACGAACCTTCGGCAGTCCTACCGTTGGCCCAAACAACATCAAAGGCTTGGGAGAAGAAAGTCGTGTTGACCATCTTTGGCTATGACTGCACCTGCCTTATTCGAAGGCACCCGAAGGTATGTACCATCGAAACCCCTCAATTTTGCCTGACATCACCTTCACCACAGGTGACCTGCCTGAAAGGGGCGGCAACCGCGACGATCCCATCGTGATCATTATCGAAATCGAGAGATGCGATGTCCACCGGACCCTGGTCGACACCGGGAGCTTGGTCGACATCCTCTATCTGTGCGCTTTCAACGAAATGGACGTCGGCTGCTGCAGGCCTCTTCCTCCCTCCATGACCGTATTCAGCTTCTCCGGCGATATCTACCGACTCGCGGGCTACGCCACCCTGCACGTCACTCTTGAAGATGACCCCGGGAAGGAAACAAAGCAGATCAACTTTATCATCATCGACGCGGCCTCCGGGTACAATGCGATTCTAAGGCGACTCGCGATGGCAGCGTTCGACATGGTCCCATCTACATACTACTTGTGCGTCAAGTTCCCCACACTGTTCAACGCCGCCACCATCAGAGGGGACGGAGCCGGGGCCAAGAAATGCTTTGAAATAAACGCTCGCCTCCACACAGATCACTTGGACCTTGCGATCACACCTTACCTCCCGCCGAACAGAATGATCATGTAATTGTTGCTGACAGAAAATCTGTACTGATTTCTAAAGACATCCCTGAAAATGAAAAACCTGCTCTAGCAGCACTGCTTTCTGAGTATTTCATTGTGTTTGCTTAAGGACCTGGGGATATGCTCGGGATCGAAAGAAATGTAGTAGAACATCGACTGAGCCTCAAATCCGGTGCAACTCCTATCAGGCAGAAGAAGAGAAGCTTCAGCGGCAAAAAGCAGCGAGCGATTAGAGAGTAGGTCGAAAAACTCCTCGCCACCGATTTCATCAGGGAGATCGCGTACCCTTCATGGCTTGCAAACGTCGTCATTGTAAAGAAGAGCTCAGGAAAATGGTGGATGTGTGTAGACTTCATAGACCTAAACAAAGCCTGCCCCAAAGACTTCTACCCCCTGACGAAAATAGATAGGCTCGTTGACTCTTCAGCGGGATACTCTGTGATGAGCTTTGTAGATGCCTTTTTGGGCTACCACCAGATCTGAATGGCGGAAGAAGACGAAAAGCATACTTCTTTCATCACCGACCAAGGGACCTTTTGCTACAAAGTCATGCCGTTTGACTTGAAAAATGCATGTGCGACGTACCAGCAAATCATTGACACTGTCTTGAAAGGTCAAAAAGGGCGCAATGTCGAAGCCTACGTAGACGACATCTTAATCAAAAGCAAAAGGAGGACCATCTCGGTGATCTCCGCGAAACACTAGACACCTGCTGTGCTCAGTGCTCACAACATCATGCTGAACCCCCTGAAGAGCATTTTCAGTGCGACATATGGCAAATTCTTGGGCCACATGGTGTCAATCAGGGGAATCGAGGTGAACCTTGAAAAGATACAGGCTATTCTAGAAATGGACCCTCCTCGAACAACTAAAGATATACAACAGTTGAACGAGAGGATCACTGCCCTCAGCAGATTCATATCCAAGTCCGGCGAGCGATGCCTCCCATTCTTCAAGGTCCTTCGAGGAGAATGTCCGGCTTGGAACGACGACTGCCAATGGTCTTTGAGTTGTTGAAAATGTATCTGTTGTCGCCGCCACTACTGTCCATCCTCCTTCCAGCCAAGGGCCTCCTCCTCTATCTCAGCGCCACTGATAGCTCAGTATCGGCGGTGCTCGTCAACGAAGCGGCGGGTTGGCAGCGCCTCATCCACCACATTAGTCACATTCTTCACGGTGCTAAGCTAAGGTACCCTCCTTTCGAAAAGCTCTCTTTCGCGCTAACAGCCGCTGCCCGCAGGTTGCGCTATTATTTCCAAGTCCACTCCATCAAAGTGGTAACAGGCCAGCCCCTCCGAAGAGTACTTTATTCACCCGAAGTGTCTTGAAGATTGCAGAAGTGGCCGTGGAACTCTCTGAGTTCGATGTCAATTTTCTTTCCAAATCAGCCTCAAAGAGTTATTTGCTTGCCGATTTTAGAGCCGAGCTGACGACTACCGAACAGCTCGAACTCCTGGAGAAGCAGCTGCCTTGGATCCTCCACATTGACGGGGCCTCTAGCAAACACACCCAAGGGATCGGCATCGCCCTCACAAGCCACTGGGAGATCCGACTCCAAAGATCAGGGAAAATACGGTTCCCTATCACGAACAACCAAGCCGAATACAAAGCCCTCATCACCGGGCTAAAGTTTGCCAATGATCTCGGAGCACAATACTTTCATATCTATAGCGACTCAAAGTTGATGGTGAGCCAATTGAAAGGGACTTACCAGACAAAAGATGGGGTGCTTAAGAGGTACTTACAGCTTGCCAAAAGCCTTCTACAACATTTCACCTAGGCTCTCTTGTTTCATAACCCTCGCGAAATGAACTTGCTCGCGGATGAGCTGGCCAAGGAAGAAAGAGGCCTCAGCTTACGACGATCCCGAGGTCTTCGATGTCGGCTCCAGCTCCGAAAGCTGGATGGACGGAATCCAGCATTTCCTCCAAACAGGAGAACTCCCAACCGACAGGCATCAAGCCCACAAGCTCCGAGTGAAGGCCACCATGTACGTTCTATTACAGGGACAAGTGTTCAGGCGATGCTACTCCTTACCCTTAGTGAAGTGCATCAGCGAGGAAGACTCAAAGGCTGTACTCGAATGGATCCATTTCAGCGATTGTGGGACCCACGCCGTCAGACGAAACTTCGCACTGCAAGTCCTGCGCCAGGGATACTATTGGCCGAGCATCCACAAAGACGCTAAAGAGTTCAGCCGAAAATGCCCCCAGTGTCAAACTTACTTGAACATCCCAAAATAACCCGCAGCGCAGCTACAGCCCATAGCGAGCTCTTTCGATGTGGGGACTCGACTTTTTAGGACCATTCCCGAGATCCGGAAGGAACTTGTGCCACATACTATTGGCAACAGATTACTTCTCCAAATGGGTCAAGACCAAGGCAATGGCACAGCCGACGGGTACGAATGTCAAAACTTTTATTTGGACGCGATTCATATGTAGGTTCGGCATCCCACTCTCTCTGGTCTGCGACAATGGGACGGCCTTCACGAGCCGCGCCGTCCGAAACTTATGCTTCGAAAATGGCATCAATCTGAATTTCGCATCGGTTCGTCACCCCCAGTCGAATGGACAAGCTGAAGCAACGAACAAAAACTTTTTCAACACGCTAAAGAAGCTACTCGAAAAAGCCGATTCATCGCTGGCCGTCGAGCTACTAGCTGTAATTTGGGGAAGCACTCATCTCGATTGAGCTGGAGGTTTACTCCCCCCGTGTCGAACATGCCAGCGGCAGAACAGCGACGCAAGGAGGCTCGAGCTCGATCTTCTCGAAGAAAACAGGGAATTAGTCGCACTCTGGCAAGCCGAACACAAGCGGCAAATCACAAAATACTACAAGCACGTCTAGACAAGGCCGTTCCAAGAAGGCGACCTTGTCTTCAAACTAAAGAACACTGCTGGAAGGGACATGGCATCAGGCAAACTCGATCCTAACTAGGAGGGCCCCTTCATCATCCGCAACTTATTGAGCCCGAACACTTACAAGTTAGCACGACAAGATGGCACCGTCCTTCTCAGGATGCGTAGCGGGAATGATATCAGAAAATTTTACTCGTAAACACTTGTAACTTATTTGCAGTATTATAGTTATTACGCAAAATGATGTCCCACTTAAATTCTAACCTTAGCGCCTAGGCGATTGGCAGTCAAGGGCATACGCCTTACAGCTTAGGCGACTGGCAGTCAAAGGCATACCCCTCTTCGAAGTCTCAGGCCACTTAAATTTCAATCGTAGCGCCTAGACGACTGGCAGTCAAGGGCATACCCCTCCTCGAAGTCTCAGGCCACCTAAATTTCAACCTTAGCCCCTAGACGACTGGCAGTCAAGGGCATACCCCTTCTCGAAGAGACTACAAAAAAAGACAACACAGAAATATTCTTTTATTAACGAAATTTTTTTTACAAAGTTCTGAATTATAAAAATAAAATAAAATATTATTACAACTCACTATTTCTCCTCAAATCCTCGGAGGGAGAATCTACTTCGATATCGGTACCCGGAGTTCGGGGAACCCCCTCCAATGGGTCCCGAGAACGAAGGGGTGACACGGCCAGAGGCTCCTTCGTGGTCCCCTCTCCCCGAATGCTCGGCTCCTCTTCCAGTTGGAGGCTCCCCTCGGCTATCCCTTCCGCTCTTGCTATTTCAGCATCAGTGGGAGGGATGTTCACCTTCAAGTGTGAGACGAAGGCGAACTTCCGCTCCAGCCTCTTCGCTGACATCCTGAAGTACGGGCATTGGTATGAGCAGCTCCTAGAACGGATGCACTCGTCCATGTCCAGCCCTTCGAGGTCTTCGCGGCTCACCATTCCCCGATCAAAGAGTGTCGAACCCAGCATGTTCACCGAGCTTTTGAGCGCCTCCTTGACAATCACCTTGAGCTCCAACGAACACCGAAATTCGGCGACTCCATCCTGGTGGGCCTCCTCACGGCTCTAGTTGAGTGCCTCCTCCAAAAGCCGCTGAAACTCGGCCTCTCAACGACTGGACTCCTCAAGGCCTCACATGGCCGAGCGAAGCCGCTTTTCGCCAAGGCGACGTTGGCGCTCGGACTCTAGGAGCCTGAGCTCCAATTCCTTCGCTTTTCTCTCCCACGCCATGGCCTCCTTCCCGAGCACCCTCTGCACCTCTTGAAGCTGCAAGACAGAGACGTTAGGAGCCAAAAATCGAAGAGGTGCGATAGAGATCTTACCGTCTTTATTAAGTCCGCACTTTTGGTGCTAAGTCTAGTCACCGAATCGAGCTGCCGTTCGGGGACGCCGCGTGGAGGTCCATCTAGAGCCTCCCCGGACTCTTTCGCACTTTGCTCGCCCGAAGCCACCGCCTCCTCGATGCCAGAATCTACTGACCCCTCGCAGCCCTCGCGCCGCTCTTCATGTTCATCACTGACCTGCACGTCGTCGATATAAGCCAGGTCAAGGTCGCCCTCTCCCGAAGCAACGGGCGCTGCCGAAGATGCTCCCTCCGCGAGCGCTGCTCTCCTCCTCTGAGCTGACGGTTGGGAGGGCCCGGCCCTATCATGCGGGACCCTCTTGCTCCCGATCTGGCAGAGATGGAATCACGCCAATTTGAGTTGGGAACGACCTGTAAAAGAAAAATATAAGTACAAAGCCGAAATCGAAGAAGGGCTCTGAAACATTACCTGTGTAAGTCTGCACGTCATTTTCCAATTCCCGCAAGTAATCCTCCGCGTCATGGACGTGCTTTCGGATCTCGTCCACCGCCCGGAAGTGCGGGTCCTCGAAGCCAACTCCTTCCCCCACAAATCTCGCTTCGCCAACTCTTCGGGGAACGACGAAGCTCACTCCCCTAGGCTCGGCGAAGAAAAACCGTTTGTACCAGTCTGCGAACCCGGTGTCCCTCACCTTGAACAACTGACAGTACCTCCCTTTGAGAACGAAACACTTATGTAGGCGGGGGTTAACCTCCCACCGAAAGACCGCCTTGAAGATTTCATATCCTAAGGGACCCTTCGGTGCTACAGCTCCTTGATGAGACAGTAGATCATGGTGATCGTGTTCGGGGGGAGCTGCATGGGGATGATGCCAAAGTGGTTGAAGACGTTCACGAACTCCGGCTGAAAAGGGAGGAACAACCCGTCGTGGAGATGGTGGAGGCAGACCGCGATCTTCCTCTTCGGCGGAGTGGTGAACGTCGCGTCCGTTGAAGGGTACTCCAGCCCTACCTCCGGATTCCTTCCCTAGACCTGCTCAACCTCCACATCGAAAGTATGCGGAGGAAGAGAGCACTGCTCTCCGCGCACAGCCTGAAAATCATCTCACATCTCCTTGGCTTGACTCTGCGATTTCTTAGCCATCGATCTCAAGGAAAGAGACAGCAATGGGGGCCACTACCACCATGGGGTCTTTTATAGTCCCTAGCCCGACGATTCCACTTCCCAAAGACGAAATTTGACCTTCTGATCCTATCAACTTAAAAACCTAAACCTACTAGGCACGCACACCTCATTGGTTCCCTCAACGGTCACATCACAATATTCAAAATTTACATTACAGGCACTGAAAAGAAAAACTTCATTAAATGAGAACTCTTTTTACAAAGTCCATCCAAAAAAAAAAGGAAGTGGAAGAGTGAAGAAGAGAAATGCCCTAAGGAGGGAGCTTGAACTTTGGCGCCGAAAGGAGACCTTGAACAGCTCAAGCGAAGTCCGTTCGACAACGGTTCTCCTCCATTAGCTCTTCGACCCAAGCCTCCAGGGCGGCTTTCTCCTTCTTGAGCTCTTCGATCTCAAGCGTCGCAGCCTCTAGATCGCCTTCATGCCTAGCGCACTTTGACTCCAGGTCGGCGATTGCCTCATCCGCCTTTTGTTCGAGGATCGCCATCTGCACCCCGCTCGCGGCGCGCTCTTCGATCTACTCGAGGCACCGACAGATGTTGCGCGCAATGCAGTGCGCGGTCAAACCTCCGGAGACGGCCCCCGGATGGGTCATCCCCGAAGGGACGTCCAGGCCGGTTGAAGGCGCTAGAGGAGGTGGGACCAACCCAGAGGATCCACGGTCCTGTGTCGGCGCGCCGACGACCTCCACGGTAGGAGGATTTGGGGGTTGTGTCACCCCAGCATCTCCAGCAGGCGTCGTTTCATCGTCTACCAGCGTGATGGTATTCTCCACCGGCGAGATCGTACGAACTCCACCAGAGGGAGACCTCAGAGTGACGTGGGCGGCCCCCCGTGAACTCCCAGCTTCGGCGGTAGTCCTACCCGAACTGGAGAGGTTGATCCGAGGCCTTTTTGGAGCCTCCTCTCGAACAGAAGGCCATCGGGTGCCCGCTTGTCCCGCCTGAGAAGGACGCCTGACAAGCGGGAGCTCATTCTCCACGTCCTCAGCTAGGTTGTCATACAAAGACATCGTTGTGTCAGTCCTTTTTTTATAAAAAAAAAAGAGCCAAGAATGGTCCCCAATGTCGGCTCGCGGACTATTTATAGAGTCCAGGCGCTTACGTGGCAGTCATAGAAGAAGGCACACGCATCAATGCGCGTCACGACAGACTAATGGGGCGGCATGTTACATCTGGATCTACACCGACACATCTAGAGCGTACACGTGGAGGCCTACGTGGCGTTGATGTCAGAGGAACTCCACGAATAAAAGTCGAAAAGGCACCTCCAGGCAAAATGCTATTGCCGAAGAGCTCATGTCGAAGAGCCCATGGCGAACTGCTTACACACAACATAAAGTACGAGGCCTCATGCTAGCTTTAAGAAGCATGGTCCACCTGTTTGGCCGGTACAATCCGTACAACCGGTCATGACGCGCTGATCTAGCAGTCACCATTGGCCTGACGCCGGAGATAGAGGTCATTCCCTTGAATGACTATCCAGGGATTAGTTTAGACTATAAAATCTCATTGTAATAGAAGAAAAGGGTGATATACTCTGTTTTCATTCCCTCTCCCTTCCTCCCCTATTACAGTTCTATCTCTGTAAAGAAGAACCATTAACTACATAGTGAAAGTCTTTGGAAGCCGCCAGCACGGCGCCGTGGTTTTCTGCTCAGTCGGTTTCCACGCTAAAATCTCTCTTGTTCTCCTAGTTGATTTTTAGCCTCAACACTTACGACATAATAGTTGATGCTCTTTGCAAAGAGGGTTGGCAATTCAGCTTTTCAAGAGATGATTAGTGCTGGTTTTACTCCTGATGTTTGTCACATACAGCACAGCATACTTAATGGCCTTAGCAAGAATGGTGATGTGGACTCTGCAGCTGAGCTCTTGCTTCAGATGAAAAATGCCAGCACTCTACCTAATGCTATCACTTACAACACAATAATTGATGGTTTTGTGTAAAGAAGGTCGACTAGCGAAGGCCAGTCAATACGTTCGAGAAGATCTGCTCGACTCCATGCCTAGTTTTGGTCTACAACCTAATTGCCAAACTTTCACTGTTCTCATCCGAGGCCATTGCAAGATTGGAAAGTTAGATGAAGCCTTGAATGTGTACAAGGTAATGTAGCAAAAACAAGTCCGCCCTAACATAGTAGCTTATAGCATCTCGGTAGATCATCTTCAGAAAACTAAGGGTCAATTCAACTCGATAATTAAAATCAGGATCAAAATGATACTAGATTAAAAAATAAATTTTTATTATATTCTGCACACATTCTAATATAAGAAAATTTATTTTATTTTACATGATTATTTTCAATAAGACTATCAGTTTTATTTTGCATCTTAAATCAAAATATTTTATTCCTTAATGAGTAATATATTTTGATTTAGGATGTGAAATAAAATTGATAGTTTTATTGAAAATAATTGAGTATGAGAAATAAAATAATATTTTTTATATTAAATTTATTTATTTATTATTATTATTTTTAATTTAGTATTATTTTTGTCCTAATAAAAGAGGAGAGGATTTACAAAGCATCCTAAATGAACTTAAAAGACCAATGCAATCTTACCACATAGAGATGATGAAATGAGCAATGAATCAATGCTTTTGAGTGTCTCTTATTTAGACTATACATAAGATTTATGTTCGCATTAACATTTTTGCTATCTTTTTTGTTTATCTCGAGACATGTTCTTCAATATATCAATCAACTTCATTGAAGATAATGTTACGGGAGGTATTTCGATGTTAGCTTTTTAAATTTTGCTAGTTCGAGCTCAATATATCAATCCATTAATTTTCTCATTTGGACTTATTCTACTGAGAGTATGATCCAAATTCGAAATAATTTTGAATCCTGGGCTTATTTTAAAAAAATGAATTTGCTGGATTAAATTCAAATTTGATAAAATTTTATATAAAGTATGCTGAAAGCAACTCATATAGTTCATCTGGAATAATGAAAACTTCTACTTTGATCTCATTTCTCTCCATCA
Organism: Apostasia ramifera; assembly: GCA_019297695.1. Lineage (NCBI taxonomy): Eukaryota > Viridiplantae > Streptophyta > Magnoliopsida > Asparagales > Orchidaceae > Apostasia > Apostasia ramifera. The sequence continues at coordinate 151,133 of JAEMOT010002860.1, read as the reverse complement.
AATCTCAGTTATATTTTCTTTCAAAAATTTCATCTGCTCCATGGAGAAATATGAAGAAAACAACGGTCGTTCCAAATTCTGAATACTAATTTAAAATACGAATAATTACGTACATAACACTTTATATTATCATAGTTATGTATATCATATTTATTTTTAAAAAATTACACTGTCGATTTAGAAAAAGTGTTGAGTGTAAGAAAAATATGTGGAGTGTAATTTTTAAAAAGAAATATTTGATATGTAAATATGGTGATATGAAATATTATGTATGTAAATATCTCTTTAA
>JAEMOT010002860.1:122224-150826 GCA_019297695.1 Apostasia ramifera | reverse complement strand
AATAATAATAATAATAATAATAATAATAATAATAATAATAATAATAATAATAATAATAGTAATGATGATGATGATGACGACAAAATAGTAAAAATATTATACAATTAATAGATAATAATTTTTGTTTAATAATTATTAATTATTAAATCATTTATTCAGATCAGTTTCAGTTCTCAAATGTTAGAATTGAGGATCAAATAAAATAATTTGATTTTGAAAATTTTAGAATTAAAATCAAAGTACCGAATTGACTGAAATTAGAATCAAATCAAATTGCCCTGTTCGATTCAATTCTCCATTTTTTAGTATTTTTCGTAGTAGTGCAACCTCATTAACTATAGAACATGAGTTTTCAAATAAATTTTACATTCTAGATTAAAATGTTCGATTCAAATATTTTGATTTAGGATGTGAAATAAAGTTGATATTTTTATTGAAAATTATTTAGTATGTGAAGTAAAAATAATATTTTTTTATATTAAAATTAATGTTGGATGATTAAAAAAATTTATTTATTATTATTATTATTTTTTAAACTAGTATCATTTTTGTTTTCGCGCCAAATATGGCTAAAGGAGAGACGTTTCGCTTCATTCCTCTCACAAATAAATTTGATACATAGATCTCAATTTTCAAACACAAAGAAGTCATCAAAATCAAATGAAAATCGAAACCAAATCCTTACTTCTCCTCATTCCCTAACTTTAGCTTGGTAGATCAAACACGGCCTCGTTTGGCTCGAGGAGAGATTTTCGTCCAACACAAATTTCAACTATAAAAATTAATTTATTTCACATCCAATACAAGTACGAATATTAGAATTGAAAGTATTTTATATTTTACATACTTTCTAGCAGTAAAATAAATTTCTCTCATTAAATTTTAAAAATAAAATAATTTTTTTTATGTCTAAAAAAAAATTCTAACCAAACGAGGCCGGTACGAGTCTCGATTCATCACAGAATATTTGATCTTAAAATAACAACAATATATTATTATAATAAATTATTTGTTATTATCATGAATATTTGATCTTATTTTCATGTATATTATCTTTTAATTTTTTTTAAAGTAATTGTGAATTGTGAGTTCAGTAAGTTTAATGACTCATTAAATTAGATCAACTCTAAATCAAATTATAAGCCAGAGCATTTCATTCAATATTATTTTGATATTTTTATTATTATTTAAAAAAATAATTATTTAATTTAATAATATGTATGAATAATTTTTAAAAAATCATAAAATTATCATTTAAAAAATAATATTATAAGATATTAATTTTATTTTTATATTTTCATCCGTAGTTTGTATTTGTAAATATAATTGAATGATTTGTCATTTTTTCATAGGAATAATGATATATTTGTTTATGCTAATTAAAAATTTTAATGTTTGAATAATAAATTTACATTTTTATTTTTATCAGTGGAAAAAGAAAAAAATTCTCTGATTTGAGTAAAATGCGGTCAGTCTCGTAATCTATACGCCCTATAGCCCCCACATATAATAATATGCGGTAAGTCCCATAAGATAAGTTGAAACGCTTTCCGTGCGGAAATTGTCTTCTGGGGCGTTCAAAATAGCGCAAAATCTGTGATCTATAGCACAGGGGTTTTGGCAGTCGCATACACTTTCGTGTGCGGTGAGTCTCATAACATTGGAAAAAGGAATTCTATGCGGAGCGCGCACAGTTGAGCACTCAGTCCTCAGCCCTCACCCTTTCATAAAATAATAATAAGGAATAATTTCACCCAGGTCCTTGAGTTTAAGTGTTATTATCACGCAGGTCCGTATTTTTTAAAAGTTGTCCTACAGGTCCCTGTCCGCAAAAAAATATCATGCAGGTCCTTCTTTGTGAAATAAATTTTTCGATTAGGTCCATAATTGACGGTATCGTTATATTTCCGTTAAACAAAATTCTGAAATTAATATTTATTAATTCATATTGATTTGAAATTACTAAACTACACTTACCTCATTTATCACCCAGCAAGCTACGCGTGCCGCGTGCGATGATATTTTCCTTCCTGCAAACAGCTATGCCATGCCCTAAACCTTCGCATCCTGCAACAATGTCCGCCGTGCCGTGAACCTTCTCTACCGAAAACCATCTCCGCCGTGCCCTAAACCTTCTCTTCCTGCAACTATATCCTCCGTGCCCTAAACCTTCGCTTCTTGCAACCATATCCGCCGTGCTCTAAACCTTCTCTACCGAAAGCGTTCTTCATCTAGTGAACCTCCGATCGGAAGGGCATCAAATACGTCGATCTCCATTCAAGCTTTCAAGGTTAATTTTCCCTGAAATTTCCTTTTCTTTGTTTGTAGGGTTTTGGGGCTGTTAGCCGGTGGATTAAACAAGCTTTATATTTTATTTTGCACTCAGTTTTTTAAGTTGGTTTTATGAACTGATTGTTTCATTTTTTTTGACCGAAATGAAGTTGAAGCTAATCTGATTTTGAAATTTTGGATTTCAATCTAGTAATTTTTACGAATTTATGAAAATTGAAATTTAGTAATTTTTAACAACTGTCTGCTTTTTTATAGGTCATGAATGCTTTGTTCACATTTCACATATTTTATAAAGGGAGTGTTTCTGAGATCTATAATGTAGATCGTGATAAATATTCAGTCATAGACTTTGTTGATGATATATTACCTGTTGCCAAAAAACATGATGACAGGGTTGTCAGTGTTTGCAATGTCTGTGTTTATTGGTCATCACCTAAAGATTTCATTCCAATTAATACTGACAAAGAACTTCTTGTAATGTTTGATGCCCACGCTACTAGAAATGAGTTTGATATACACTTGTTTGTTGAATGTGAAGAGACTTTTTCAAAGTCTGTTGGGACAATCGATGAGGAGGAGCCAGTAAATGGTACAGATTTACAGATAGTACCATGTAAGAAGTTGGACACTCCAGTAACTATGGGAATGAATGTTGTGAAAGTTTGTAGACGCAGAGATATTGAATTGCAGCAGGATGTGACTCTTAACATCAACTATAGTGTTAGTGATAATGATAGTGATTTTCAGGTAGATTCTGAATCCGAGTCGACTAATGTGTGTTCTGATTTAAAAGATGATATTGCTACTTATCTTAACCAGTTTATAAATGAAGAGATTATGCAATTAACTGATGATGAGTTTCCAGATTTAGATGTTGACAAAAATTATGACAAAATTACTGTGGATTCAACAGAAGATTCTGATATATCTGATAGGGAAAGAAGAAGTTGGGAGTTGGCATTATCTGGTATACCATATGAAGAAAATGATTATGGAAAAGTTGAATTAAAGACTGGACATTTGTTTGACAGTATACAGCATTTGAGAGAGGTCATGAGAATGTACTGCCTTCAGGAAGGTATTGTACTGAAAAAGATTAAGAATGATAACTTACGGTATACTATGGCATGTTCAGCAGCTGGTTGCCAGTGGAGGCTACATGCCTCTAGACTAAAAGATGACATTACATTTAAAATTAGAAATATAAATTGCAAACATAATTGTAGAAGGACTGATGCTAATAAATATGCATCTTATAAATTCATTGCCTCTGAATTTGTGTCCCCTAAGATGAAATTAGACTTGATGAGGCAAGAATTGAAGAAGAAATACTCAGTCGATGATGTGAAAAATCTGAAATTGTGGAGAGCCCGAGAAGAGGCGAGAAAAGTTAATGATGGCGATTCTTTGGAATGCTTCAAATTGATTCCAAGATATGCACATCTGATTTTGGAAAACTCTCCAAAGAGTACGGTAGTAGTCTCTTTTGATACATCCCTCCCTCAAAATATGAAAAGATTTGAGAATTTTTTTTATTGTTTTGAGGCTCAAAAGATGGGCTTTTGGGAGGGTTGTAGACCAATTATTAGCTTAGATGGTTGCCATTTGAAGGGGCGTACTGGTGGTACCATTTTAGCTGCTGTATCAGTAGATGGGAATAATAAGTTATTTTCAATTGCATTAGGTGTCACTGATATAGAAAATGGTCATAATTGGAGATGGTTCTTGTCTGCACTCAGGAAGGCACTCAATGTACACAATGATGGTCGATTACATTTCCTCCATGATAAACAGAAGGTATGTTATTTTTTATGAACTTATAATTCATATCAATCATTGAGTCTACTAATGCATTTATGTTATTAAATATTTCTCATTCTATTGTGCAGGGTTTAGATGAAGCCATAGAGGATATATTTCCTTTTGCAGGTCAAAGACATTGTTGTAGGCATTTATATAGTAATTTTAAGAAATATTTCCCTGCAACTATCCTAAGGAAATATTTTTGGGGAGCAGCTAAGGCATATACCGAGTATATGTTCAATAAAGAAATGAACTTCTTAAAGGCAAACAACAATGACGCTTATGATTGGCTAATGCACCCTAGCCGACCTAAGCATAGGTGGGCTCGACATACGTTTGATACATCGATCAAAGTGGATATGGTGACTAACAACCTTGTCGAATGTTTTAATAGTTGGATTTCTGATGAAAGAGATAAGCCAATTTTGACCTTATTAGAGGCAGTAAGGCTGAAGCTTATGTTGAGATTTAGTAAGATGAGACAAGTTGTTGGTGGACTTTCTGATTCAATAACATATTCTGCTAGGAAGCGATTAGCTGAAAATGACAATGCGCCTTTCATGATTGTTATACCAAGTAGCATTACAGAATTTCAGGTAGTTGATAATGGGCACAACTTTAGTGTCTACTTAGCTGGTGAGAAAAAAGGTTATGATTGTAAGGTCTGGGACATATCAGGAATCCCATGTAAACATGTTCTAAAATGTATTGGCCATAATAGAGATGTTGCAGACTATTGCTCGGAATATTTTAAGAGAGACAAATACATGAAAGCCTACCAGGGTTCGATACCAGTCCTACCAGATGTGAAGCATTTAGTTGATGCTGAGGATCATACCGTTTTGCCACCAATCGTTAAAAGAAAGGCTGGAAGACCAAAATTAAGTAGAAGAAGAGAAGAAGGTGAGAAAGCTGCAGGGCCTACAAGAGGACGAAAAAAAACTCAGTTACATGCTCTCACTGTGGATGCATCGGGCACAATAGGAAATCTTGTCAGGGAGCATCGGTGGGCAGCAACAAACGAAACCGAACAAATGTATTGGATTTTCAGAACTGAATAGAGCAATTTAAATTTTTGCATTAAATATAACATTTAGTTCTATGACAGGTTCAAGGAATGGAAAGGCATGGAGGTGAGATAAATAGAGCAAGAAAGGCTAAGTTGGAAATTAAAGGAGGAACAAAGGTAAAAATGCTTGCATCTTTTAATTCATTGTACAATGTATATCATGAATGTATTAAACATTTGTTGCGCATAATTACAGGTGGATGCTGCTGGAACAAGTAGACAAAATATGCTGGGCTCGAACATAGGAGCAGAACCAACACAAGAAAGTGTGAACAATTGAAGGAAATGCATGATTCTGTTTGGAGCAATTTGTTATGTTCAGAGTTGAAGGAATTTTTTTTTTTTATGCATCTTCTGAGAATGTAATCTCTGTGTTTTTTTTGAATGAAACTTCTAATCTGTTTGCTGATCTGGAAATGGAAATTTGACTATAATGACCAGTTCAGTTTTTGTTCTCTATTGATGTATATTGACATTAATTCTGGATGCAATGGTTTTTTGTGAAGAGAAGAAACACTTTCTATTTTCTGATACTTTTCATGGAATGTAAAAATTAATGTACTAATCCTTCTTTAAGACTGTGATTCAAAATTTATATGCTCAGATTCAATTTCAGCTTAATGTGTTTTAGTGATTTCTCTTTGCTTCGTATTTGCAATCCTGTGATTTGTGCTTGAAGCTGTACACAATGCTAACTGCATTTTGCTTCAGAAAATTGCTTCATTGCTTCAGAAAACTGCTTCATTGCTTCAGAAAACTGCTTCATTGCTTCAGAAAACTGCTTCATGGCTTCATGCTTAACATTTTGAAATCTAATCTTATGCTCCACTCCAGTTCAGTTTTTCAAGCTTCATTGTTTCGATACCACCGTATAAAGCAATGAAGCAGTTTCTCTTCATTGCATTTTGAGCCATTTTTCATCTTCAATTACGACTGCATTTCTGCTACAGTTTTCACTAGATGGGTTCGTGCTTCATAGTATGTTTGCATTCAGAGCAGAATGTGTAGCACTGTTATGAGCTGAACATTAATATAGTAGAAGGACATCACAAAATTTCAGAATGTTTGAATGCAGATCTGAACGTATAGCACTGTGTTGAACTGAACATTACTACAATTATTGAATAGCAGTATATCAGAAAATTTCATTTCAACACATCAAACTGGATTAGAACATTACCAAATATTATAACACTACTGAACATTACAACATGTTCAACATGAAATAATATGATAGAAGTGTATATTACAACCCTCCATACAGTCAACATTTAACTTAAATACAAAGCAACCGCATACACTGTTAAACTCATTATAAGTATAAGTTTTAATTGCTCCACTTTCTCTCTCAAAACAGAGATATGCCGCGCCAACGAAAAAAAATTCTCATTAGTTTGATGCATGTAATTGTTTATGACTTCCCTTACATCTCTCAGTTCGTCTAATACTTCAATGTTATCCTTTGAAGAAGCTTTTTTGTCAGTCTCGATATCTCCCTGATGCTGTAAGCCATTGTCGCTTGACTCGCTCCACCATTCAAAATAGTTGCAAGTATTGGTAGAACACGAATAGTATAGCCTATATTTGTTTGCATCGGACTCTGAAATTCTTACAGCACACCGCCGCTTACATCTGCACTGCTTATTCTTGAATTGTACTTTGGGGGAGGAGTAAATTCCACTATTATAAGACTTGTTGTAGTAGCTCATTGTATCTGAAATAATATCTAGACAATAAATGTACACATCAGCAAAACGAGTACTATCATTAATATCGAACAAAAAAATATAGTGATGCAATGGGTGAATAAATTAAATACATTGAAATTATATGAAAAAAATCTATTCAAAAAATTCGTAATATATAAACCATCTCAACTTAGAAAGGTAGGGATGGCTTGTACTTTTATAAGACTATGTATTAATCAAAATCAGTAAGCTAAGAAAGTAATTCTAAAAAACTAAATGGTAAATCCATTTAAAATTTGCCTATTAGTTGCTATGTATGGAATGGAAAGGGAGAGCATGCTTATTGAGCAAAAAGAGACAAAGCTAGTAGAGATGCCAACACAAAAAGAATCAAATGGATGAAGTGTTTACTTATGATCTTTGTATGATTTTACAATGCAATAAGTTAGTTTGACAGATACAAATACGATTAGTTCAACGTCAGCAAACTTTTCAAGAGATTAGCGCACCATTCTAATATAAGCCCTTTGTAAAACAATCCTGTCGTTTTGCTGCCATGGAGTTGTACTTCAAATCAAATTATACAAAAGATACAACTTGGATTCTGGAAACAGAGAAGAACTTGTTGCCTCCAATAAATTGGCGTAGACATCGGCCCTGTACATGCGTAGACATCGGCCCTGTACATGCGAATGCATGACAGAAAATAGCAGTTCAAGAAATTTGGGCTTCAATGACAGATTTCTGTAATCAAAAATATATAATCTTCTTGAAATCAAAAGTGATCAGCATGCCTACAAGGTTCGATGATTAAAAATCAAAGAAAAAAGGGGATTGACAGAATAAGAGTCCTTTCAGTAATACGAAGTAGAAAAACAATATGAAAAACAGCAAGAAAATGAAAGAAGCGCTCACCATTGACTAAGGTTTCAATGATAAGGCAAAGGGGAACCACGAAGGTGATACTGAGGCTGGAGCGGCATGCCGTTTACGGGATGGTGCAGTGCACTCGTGATCTGGAGGGAGGGAGGGAACTGCTGGGACTGCTTGGATCTTGTCGCCGAATGGATTCCGGTGGCCGGCGGCTGCGTCAACTTCTTCCTGCAGATTGCGACATCGGTGGCTGTCGATGCGTCACCTTCTTCCTGCAGATCCACCGACCTCCCAGAGACGATTAGGGCAACGTAAGCAGCAGCGCGAGGAAATGAAGGCAAGCTTACGAGTTTCATTCTGTTTCGGTAGGGATAGAATCGTCATTAACCCTTTTTTTCACGTCTCAGTAACGAAAAGACCTGAATGATAAAAATTTTGCGGACAGGGACTTGAAAGATAAATTTAAAAAAATATGAACCTGCATGATATTAAGCTCTAAACTCAGAGACCTGAGTGTAATTTACCCTAATAATAATAATAATAATAATAATAATAATAATAATAATAATAATAATAATAACAATAACAATAACAATAATATTATTACTATTATTTCGTTTCATCTGCTCTTATTGTGAAGCAGATAACTTTTGATGTGGCAGAAGCTACATCTATATCAAAATTTCTTTAAATTATTAAAATTTAAAATTAATTATTGAAATATTTTTTTAGCTAATTTTTACTTATATTTTAATCTAAAATTTTTAAAAATTTACTAAAAAATTAACTGATATAATATTTGAGCCTTTTAGTTATTTTTATGAATTTCTAATTTTACTTTTTTGTAGTGATTAAATTTTCAAAAAATCCCTCCTCTCTTTTTCTTTCCCAAGTGAACTTGTGCATGTCATTTTTTAAGAATTTTTAATTTTCTTTTTTAAGTGATTAAATTTTCAGACATCTAAATCGTAGGCCGATTGAAGCTCCAGTTAGAAAAATTGAGTTATTGGATTTTGCCCATGTACAAAGAGGAAGAGGGAGACCAAAGAAGACATGGCAAAAAACTATAAGGAGTGATCTTAATTACTTAAACTTAGATAAGAATTTGGTAACTGATAGAGCGCAATGGAAACAAAGGATTCATGTAGCCGACCCCACCTAGTGGGATTAAGGCTTGGTTGTTGTTGTTGTTGTTGTAAGTGATTAAATTTTCAATGTATAACATTAAATTTTTTAAAAAAAAAATTACCTCCTTTCTCTCTCTCTCTTCGTGGGGGACCTACATGCTTAGTGCACGGGTCTACAGACGAAAGGGGCAATCTCTCTCTCTCACGCGCTTTTCAGATCAGACTGTATGACCTGGTGAAAACAAAGTGAGAAAGAGGATAAAATTGTGTAAATTTAAAATTTCAAAAATATTATAACAAAATATTCTTTAGATGTTAATATAGACTATTAGTTTGAAACTTTTTTTTTTGCAATAATTACATTTTTAGAGATTTTTTTAGCTACAAAATTTTCAAAATAAAATTCTTCAACAAATTTTTAACTATAACAACTTTTTGGGTAAATAACCCTAAAATTTATGTATTTTAAATTCCATTAAAATAATCTCATATCATTAAAAAAATGGTAACAAAAACATGTCACATTACCCTCATTTAATTTTGATGCTCACAAAGTACAAATATAAGTTGCTTTATAAAATTGTACAAGACAAAAAGGTTTATGACAGATGGAACAAATTCATTCCCATCTCAAAGACTGACTCTATTTAATTGACGTCAAAGTTAATCATAATTTTTTTATAAAAAAATAAAATAATTTATACAATTCTTAATAAATTAATTATTTTTATTTTTCATCATATATATATATATATATATACATATATATATATTTCAAAAAAACTTATATTTTTTATAAAAAAATTAAAAAAATAATCATATGACCAAATTAAGCACCAACTAAACAGAGACTTAGCTGAAAAAAATTTACTTACATAATGACAGATAATATGACTACAGTCCACAACAACAACAACAACAACCAAATCTTAATCCCACTAGGTGAGGTCAGCTACATAAATCCTTTATTTCCATTGCGCCCTATCAGTTACCAAATTCTTATGTAAGTCTAAGTAATTAAGATCACTCCTTATAGTTTATTGTCATGTCTTCTTTGGTCTCCCTCTTCTTCTTTGTACATGAATAAAATCCAATAACTCAATTTTTCTAACTGGAGCTTCAATCGGCCTACGATTTAGATGTCCAAATCATCTAAGCCAACTTTCTCTAAGTTTATCCTCAATTGGTGTAATACCAACTTTATGATGGTCAAAACATAACAAATAAAGTCAATATCTCGTGCAAATGCCTGACAAGCAATTCTGAAATACCCTTGGCATGTATATGACAAAATAGCATTAAAAAAAAATCATAATAAAACTATGACATGGAAGTAATTCAAAACTATCCCAAAATAGCAAGCCATCAATGTAAGTTCAAATACATATAATAATCAATTCTGAAATATCTCAAGAACAAATTCATCCCCAGCTCATGTACATGACAGAAGAGGTGAAAAAAAAGAAGGGAGATTTACATGTCACCCTTAAAAATTCATTATTTTCAGGCAGCAACTCTAAAATTCATTATTTTTATGCAGCACCCCTATCTAACTTCAAAAACGAGATGTTGCCTGCAAATTCACCCTAAAATGAGGGGTGCTGCCTGAAAATAATGAATTTTGAAAATCTTTGGAGGTGATAGATGTAAACATTATAATTGTCCAGGATCTACATGATAAATTGTAATCAACTAGAACGTATTAAAGAACAACAAAACTTTATTGTTCTTCTTTGATTATCTATCATAGTGCAATGGTAATTTCTTTAGGAAGCATTGCAGGTTCTCACTTTCCACTTTCTTCAGTGTTCGAGCGTATGAATGCTCCCCAACGATTGCATTAATACCAGGCAATTTTTTTCTTTGCTTCCCCAGTTGAAACCACGTTGAAATGCAATGCACCTCGAAAGCTTGCAATAAATTGATATGTCCTCGCCGAACTTCAGAAAATTCCGGTTTGACGCGCTTTCGGCACCACGTAATAATGTCCCATCCTATAATGAAAGTATAACATTATAGTTCCATAAAATAATCTAAGCCAAAATAAAAAGATATGAAGAACGTTAATCTCACATTTAAACGAAATTCCAATGAGGTGAATGTATAAATTAAAAATAGAGATAACACAACCACAAAATGGCAGCATAGAGTTCAAAAAAAACATCAAAACGTCTGGGCTAATTTCATACCAACTAATTCCGACCTACGACAAACTAGAAATAAGTTAAAATTAGCTTGAGACATACACAATAAAGTTAATAACAAAAAGATTTAAAAGGACAGATATTGCGAAAGAATAACAAGCCACTTTCATACCAGCGAATTCAAGACTAAATTAGTCATCAATAAAAATATTAAAAACATTGTAAAAATAAACCATTTGAACAGTCTATACCAATGTGTCTCAGCCATAATGCATTAGTAATTTTTGTTCTGAGACTGCTTCCTACATCTAAATCACCAATCAAATGATTGCCTTCAACCTCTACTACGACATGCAGCTCAACAACTTCGGAAATGTGATCTACATCATTCCCTTTCTCCGCATTGCAATCTGTGACAACTCCTGTTACACTAATTAGAATGTTATAGAGGACACAGCATGCAGCTACAACGCTTCGCATAAAGCATGTTTCAAAAATAAATAACTCTTCCAAATAATCGCACTTCCTGGGTCCTTACCTACTTGTTCGATGGAGATCCAAGTGTTAAAGATAACCACAGTGAGGGACGAGCAATTTTGATGTATTAGCATGCGCCCAGTCAACAAGATAGAATTGAACTGAAAATAATTGAATTGCTAGATGTTTTTGGAAACTGAATAACGCAAATGCAGCATTGTGGTACAGAAAATCCTTCCTCGAGAAGCGCATGTCGCAAGACTTTCATGTCTACAGCAGATCCCCCAACCTGAATTGACAAAATAAATCATCAAATCAAACCCAACCACTGTTATCTAATATTTTGGAAAGTATTTCATTTTCAATTTCAATATTGGTCTTGTATTTCTTTCTGCACAAAGGCACTTATGTGTGTACCATTAATTGCATCAATTGCTGTAATCAACTACAATGTATTAAAGAACAACAAAACTTTCTTGTTCTTCTTTGATTTTCTATCAAAAAGCAATGGTAATTTCTCAAGGCAGCCTTTCGGTAGTAGGCGAATCCCCCCATGCACGGGTGCTTCATCTTCAAAAGGAGATATTGCTAGGTGCTCAAGATAAGAGACACCAGCTTCACTGCCTGGTACAAAAAATTCTTCTTTGTCGACCCAGGGGATGTTAGGTTCGTGGTCCTGCGGAGGGCTGGTGAAGCGCATTTCATAGAAGAGGGGGTTGGCTTCGAAAACCCGTATTTTTGGGCCGTGGACGACATTCGAAGGCATATTCACAATGCGGAAGACTATCTGAAGCTCCTGGAAGAGCACATCAGGGCTAATACAGGTGAGTCCCTTCACCGTATTTTCAATTTGAGTCACAAGTACTAATGCTTCTTTGTAGTAGGGTGCCCACAGCTGGAACTGGGGTGATAAAGCCTACGCCATATTGAGAGCAAGAGGATCCCCCACAATAAGCCGGGCCCGTCTCAACCGCCAGCCCAAAGGAGGACAGAGGCGGCTGAGGGGGCTCTTCAGTTGTGCCTGCGGGGTTCAGTCGGTGAAGGAGAAATCAACCTGGGGTACTGTTAACACCTAAATTCAGCGTTTAATCTCAACCGTACACGTGGCATCTGAAGGCTCACTTTACTTATCATCGTACATGATGTTTCGTTCATCAGTCGCAACATTTGACTGATCATGATTTGCTTTTGCAGATCTCTAACCTCGGCCACGATATTTGGGCATCCGCACCTCCCAGTAACATCGGTCACGATGTTTGTTTATCCTCGGTTATCGCTGTCTCAGCCCAGTAAAAACCACGATGTCAGCACAGCTTCCACTAGCACGGACTCCCACCAGTTACACAAACCAAGGAATGCCTTTGCCACTACCGACAGTTTTCCTGGAGACGGCAATGGTGGGGTCGACAGTATGGATCCAGTGGTTATAATATTCAATAGCATGTAGCCGACCAATATAATATTCCACCACGAAAAACCAGCTGAATTCTACTACACCTTACCTATAAATACCTCTGGACAGAGCTATAAAGAGGACAGATCAAACGGAACGACACATCAAAAAATAACGCCTGAGATCAGAAAGAGAAGACTAGAAGAGAATCAGATTTTCCCAAGAACCATCGAGGACAAAGCTTGCATTCTTCTTTCTTCCTGTGCTGGTCCTTTGACCAAACCTTGAGCTTTAGTGAAACACTTTTCTCTGAACTCTCCGATGGACATAGGGGAAGCTACCCTTGAACTACCTTAAATTCTTGTGCATTTTTCTAGATGAATCTCTCTGACACTAAAATTCTGGGCTAGACACATTGTGTGCCACTTATTCTCAGAACTTCATCTCTCTCCGTCAACATTTCCTGTTACTTTCATTGAGACCGAGAAGATGGTAGGCAAAACGCGCAAGACCAACTCTCTAGCCTAGAACGCCCAAGCTGTTAGAGAACCTTCTGTCAGGGCTCCTGGAGATAAGGGTTCGACCTCTGCCTCCAAGCATCATGCTGGATCAACTTCCTCATCAAGAGGAACCAGGATGACAGAACTGCGCAAGATGTTGGCAAATCTCACTGACCTTGTTACTGGACTTGCCGTTCAGTAGGCTGCAGTCATTCAGCGGACCTAAGCGGCCAACGCCGTTGCTGACCCAGTCTACCCGCCAGTTGCGGCTGTTCCTACTCCAGGTCCCACCACCGAACACAGCGATCCCAGCTCAGAATTCTCTGCCGGCTGCGGCGGTCCTTCCACCACTTTTGCAAGAGCAGAGAGGGGCTCCTCCCCCTTCAAGGATCCCCTCTGCTGAATCTTCAGGCTTCTCTCAGCCTCCTAGGCGACATCCCTGTCGCCAGGAGGCTCAACCTAACCTCCCTTCTCTTCCTCCTTGTCCTCTACTTCCACAACCTGCTCTCTTCCCCCCAACCTTTCCTCCTTTTTTGGCTAGGGGAAACCCTTTCTTCCTCGCATTCAGGCTCCCAATATGGGCCTAACACCTTCTTTGGTCCCCTCGATAACAACGCCTCTTTCTTCGATGCCTTTCGTCAGGTGCCTGTTCCAGAAGATTTTAGGCCGCCACGCCTCGAAGTTTATAAGGGAACTACAGACCCTCGCGAGCATATTCAGGAGTTTGAAGTTGCCCTTCATTCGCCATCCTGATGAGGCGACGATATGTCACATTCTAACCAATACTCTGAAAGGGGCAGCATTCACCTGGTTTATTAAGCTGCCCAGAGGCTCTATCGGCTCCTATAAGCATTTGAAGTGAGAATTGGTCGCCCACTTCATTGGGCGAACATGCATGGTCGTCTCCGATATGGTGCTCGCCAACATTAGACAAGGGAAGAAGGAAAGCCCACGGAATTACACCAATCGTTTCTTTGCTGCTACGGCGGAAGCCGAAGATGTTGACCTTGCCGTCGCCATACACAACTACCGCAAGGGATTGGAGAATGGAGACTTGTACAAGTCACTGCAATTAATAAACCTCAAGAGTTATCCTGAGTTGGTGGCCAGAGCCAGCTAATTTGTGCTCCTGAAGGAATGATTTTTTAAATTAAGTATTCTTAATTAACTAATTAATAATTTAAGCATAATTAAGAAAACAATTATCAAAGAGAGCATATTTTGAACGGCGTTAAGGGGGCTCGCAGTTAACTAGAAGTCGCCCGGCATGCAGGGGACTTCTGTTTAGTAGAAGTCGCCCAGCACGCGGGCGACTTCGGCTTTTTAATAGTTGCCCGGCGCACGGGCGACTTCTACTTAACAGAAGTAGCCCGCCCAACGGGCGACATCTTTTTTTGTTTTATTTTTTTATTTTTTTTGTTTTTTCTTCTGAAGGCTAGCAAGCTTGAGGTAAACTTTTAATCGCATTTAAGTAGCAGCGAACATTGCTTCAGTTTAAGTCATTCACACAATGAGGAACAAATAATGGAATAAGAGTTCTAGCAGGCCTCATGAGCAGAATATAAAATCAAGAAGACTAATGTGAATTTTAGGATGCCATGACAACTCTAGAAAGCCACAAATCAAGAATTTCCAGAAGGCCATAGGATGAGATCTCTAGTGATATTTTATTAGGAAAGCCCTGAGCTTGCAAGATGACTTTAGAGCTTATGAGTGCCCTTAGGATCCATCAGATAGTATTAGGTTCAGCAACATCGTGGACGATATATGGACCTTCCCAATTTAGCTCAAGCTTTGGAACTCCTAAGGTTGGTGATAATTCTCTAGCCTTTGTATGCAGGATACACATCATGATCTATGTTTCAGCGAAAATTAAGGGCATCATTACCGAGGTGCCGTGTCACCAAAGTTCGTTGCTAACTTCGTGATCAATGCTAGCTAACTTTTTAGCCAAATTTGGGGCTGCGGGTCATGAGTAGGAATTTTTCTAGTTTGCCTTGATCAGCTAATTTATCAAGTAGGGTCTTGAGGAGGCGGCACTTATGGAGTTTGTGCCCGTAGTTGCCGTGCAACCCACAGTAATTATCAGGATCTACTCCAGCCAGGGGTGCTGCTTTAGGTCTTGATCGACGAACCCATCCTTTCTTGATGGCCGCCACATAAAACTTCAGTGAGAGGCCTTGAGAGTAGATATTTTTGCTCATAAAAAAGGTGAGGTTTCTTGTTGCTCTCATTGAGGTCACACTTTTTTCGTTCTATTAGACCCTATGTTTCGTTGCCCTGATATTTTCTCTTGTTCTTTCCTTCATTTTTGAGTTTGGTAAACATCGGGAGGGCCGTTCTCCGTGTCCTTCAGGAGGATGATTTTTTTTTAAATTAAGTATTTTTAATTAACTAATTAGCAATTTAAGTATAATTAAGAAAAAATTAATAAAGAGAGCATATTTTGGACAGCGTTAGTGGGGTTGCCGTTAACTAGAAGTCACCCGCCGGGCGACTTCTGCCATAAAAAATCTATAAATTCCCCCACCCCCCACTTTCTCCACACTTCTCATTTCCTCAGAATTTCAGGGAAGGGCAAAAGGAGTTCAGCAAGAAAAAACTAAAAGCAATAAACATTTAAGGTATGTTTTACATGTTTTTAATTAATAATTTTTTTAATTTTTTGTATAATGATGTCGCGTTTTGAGATTTTCAGCCTACCAAGAAACCATGGAATACAAAACTCACAATTGAAGAATGGGATAAAATTCATATTCGTTTTATTTCTAAATTTACAGGTAATATTGTCATGAAAAAAAATACAACTTCATTGTGAATACTTAATATGTACTAAATTATAAAAAAAATTATAATATTTTTGAAATAATATATATTATTTTTTGTTAAAAAAAAAGATGCTATGTTGATAAATTCTCATGCAATATTATGGTTCTGGAATTCATATTCTATGACACTCTGGAATTCATATTCTACTTATGGCATTCTAAAATTCATGTTTTGTCTAAGGCTTTTCGAATTTCATATTCTATTAGTTCTCTGGGATTTATATTGATACTTATGGTCTTCTGGAATTCATTATAAAATTGAGCTTCTGGATTTCAATTACTATACAAATCTTCAAAATTCTTATGCATCATTGCAAGGGCTGTCATTGTAAGGATTAACATCGTGAGCGATAACTCTTCCGTGAACGATGTTTCTCCCTTGCATTAATAAACATCATAAGCGATACCTCTTCCGATATTTCATTCCCACATTGTTCCTTAACATCGTGAACAATGCTAGATTACTCCAGATCAATGTCATCATTATTCAATATGCATACCATCGTCATCATTATTATTTCGTAATTCATTTATCTTTTTCATACTAATGCTCTTAATTAGCAGTGGTCCCCGAGTCTAGTCAAGCCTATAGGGCGGGTGGGATCTCCTAACACCTATAATTGGAATCTCACCGTACACCCGAAGGTCAGGAGAGCTTCAGAAGAGCCTGCTCATAACCTTAGGGCAATCCCTGTCATCTTATCTTGATGCAGGTTCCCTCTAAGCAAAGTGTCTTCACTCTCCGTTAAGATTTACCGTTTTAATAGAGATCAACTTATGTCTATAGTACAAACATCGTCTCTTCACGATGTTTTAAACTATCAGGTCCTATAATATCGAGGAAGTTCACTTTGAAAACTATTCCTAGGCAAGATCACTGCTAGTACTATTACTTCTTTTCTATGCAGATATTAGCAAAACTTATTCTAAAATTAATACTAAAAGGGCATATATTCTGAGCTCATTTATCATCGAAGATAGCAATTATAACTATTACAATTGAGCTGATCAACTGGATTTCACTCCCAGTAATATAGGGGTAATTCCATTTAGGCCCCTGAGGTTTGCTTACTTGAACACAAAAATTCACAAATATCAAAACATGCAATTCAGGTCCACAAAAAATATTACATGGGACAACGTGGTCTCTCCATAATAGAATCTATTATGTATTATAAAAATGACAAAAATACCCTTCATTAATCTGTTAATTTTCAAAATATGTCATTAATCATGGCCGCATGCAAGCGCACGACCTCGATCACCGGCGGCCGGCAGCGCGTGCCACCAGGGTCCAAGCATAGGCGGCTGGCAGCGTGCGACCGCAACGACCTCTCAAGGGTCGCCGCAGCGCGCCGCCTTGCACGCAGACGTCCTGCGTGGGAGTCTGCGTGCTGCCTCCTGCACCAACATCCGCGCACGACCGCCAGCTTCTATGCCCAGGTGACCGGGTGCGCTGCTGCGTGGGCAGGAGTCTGCGCGCGGGTTGCCGCAGCGCACGGCCCCGCGCACGGACGCTCATGAGGGTAAAATTGTAATTGAAAAAATATTTAATTTAATTTTATTTTATTTTATTTTATTTTTTTATGAATAGTATTTTAAACGAAAAACGTTATGTTGGACCTGATTGGAAGCTTTTTAAAATAACTAGGACCTTGGTGAACTACATAGTAATTATTGCGGAATTGGACGGCATGTTTTGACGTTTGTGGACCTGGATGGTAAAGTAGACAAACCTCAGGGGCCTAAGTGGAATTACCCCTATTATATAATTAAGCTCAACATGTTTTTTTCTGAAATCCATCCCTATTAGATAATTATGGATGAACTACTGTTATTGACATTACATAATGAAGTTTTCAAAAATTTACAGGCCTCCAGAATTATTCATGATACAAACTATAATGAACTATAATGACCCTATTGAAAATTTATACAACATATCAGCCTAATAGGTATGTAAAATGAATTTCATTAATGTTCAAATCCTCATTTACAGTTTTCCATACAAATGCATCATGGATCTCTTAAGGTAGAATACTCTTTAGGGTTATCCAAAAGGTCAAACAGTTGAATACTCCAATCCTCCTTTCTCTACATGCGGAATTAGTAGCCAAGCAAACAAGGGAATCTACTTTGAGAGATCAACTGCAGTGATTTTTTAAAGTAGATACCGGTCCTTCCCAAGCCATCCTAATCTCATCTAACCTATTTTCTCTGCCTTCTAAGCTAAGTTTGCAGGCCTTCACCACTTTTGCTAATTACAATGGCGGCGCTCAAGTCTTCGTCCTCTTCTTCAGCTTCTCTGCGACTGAGGCGTTGCGTTTTGAAAACCTTGGTCCAGATTTGAGAATCAAAATGAGCATACTGCAATTAGGCGGGGTAATGCCTTAAGATTATTTCATTTTTACGACCTCGAGCAATATTCAGCGTTGAATTTCAGATGTACACGTGGCATGTGAAGGCTCACTTTACTTATCATCGTACATGATGTTTCGTTCATCGGTCGCCATATTTGACTGACCATACTTTGCTTTCGCAGATCTCTAACCTCAACCACGATATTTGGGCATCCGCACCTCTCAATAACATCAGCCATGATGTTTGTTTATTCTCAGCTGTTGCTGTCTCAGCTCAATGGAGACTGCCACATCAGCACAGCTTCTACTAGAACAGACTCCCACAAGTCATACAAACCAAGGACCCGCATGCCTTTGCCACTACCGATGGTTTTTCTGCAGCCAGCAATGGTGGGGCTGATAGTATGGATCCAGTGGTTATAATATTCGATAGCATGGAGCTGACGAATACAATATTCCAGCCTAAAAAACCCACTGAACTCCACTATAGCTTACCTATAAATACCTCTGGGCAGAGCTCTAATCTTTTCCATCATCGACGGCTACGTAGTCATTTTGTTCGAGGTAGGTGGAGCATGCTCTCTAGGATCCATATGATCAATGTGGAGGCGAGTGTTGAGTTTGAAGCACTTCTTGATCCTGCCTCTATCTCCTCAAATGGTTGCAACCCCCATAAAAGTGAGGAATTTGACACAGAGATGGAAAGTGGATGTGATCATGCGAAAAGCCACTATCGAAGGTCGTCCAAATATCGTGTTATACCTGGAGTGTACATCAATGAAGATGAAGTCAACAAGCTTTGTTTCCCGTCTGTGACCATTTTCAAGGGTGACATGGAGCGAGGCGTAATCGGCGGGCTAGTAGATATTGCCAGAGAAGCTAAACACTATCATAGTCAAAGGGAGAGGCTTGCACAAACCCACATTCATTTCAGTGAAGGCGTGAAGATAGAAGATGTCCATCGAGCTCCCCGTGTCAACTAAGGTGCGGTGGACATTACAACCTTGGATGTCGGCAATGATTACTATAGGGTCTTCTCGGATGTCGCCACCTTCGGGGAGATCATTTGCAGTGAAGAAGATGTCAGGCAAAACAGGATGGGTCCCAATGGTGTATACTTGATGATGCTTTAACGCCGAACAAGTCCAAACGGGGTTGAAATCAAAAATTGAGAGTATAGCATTCTTCGGAGGTCTTCGACATGGTTGAAGGAGTTGCTAGGGGGTCGGCAAGAGGTTCTTCTTGGGGGAAGAGCATTCGTGCTCCCTTTTCAATGTACTCATTGATGAGTGCCCGAAAGGTGCGTCACTCATACAGGAGATGGTTGTAACATTGGCGGAACTTGCAGTACTTCGAAGAGTCCTCGCTCGGCTGCACAGGCTGTCGCTCGCTGCAATGCTGAATACACCCCTTGTCCGACAAAGTTGAAAAGATCTCAATGATGTATACTGGCGTTCAAGTGTGTGTGCCATCACCCTCATACTTGCGCTTTCTAAGTGAGCCAGCGAATCTTTGGTAGCGAAAATTCCTCTAGGGGGTACTCCGCTCTGGCTTTGGGGTGTCTACTTTCTTCGCCTTAGGTGAGACACCTTCAGACTTAGTATCCACCTTTAGGGCTTTTACATCCTCTAGATGGATATGTTTTTTACCTCTAGCTTTAGCCACCATAAGAATCTTCAGCATATCATTAATGAAGGAGTTGTAGAGCTCCACGAGAAGGATGCTATGGACAAAGATCATAGTTGACCTATCATCAGTAGTATCCTTCATCCCAGTGTTCATCTTGAAAATTAGTCGACATACTCACGGAGTGACTCGTCCGGGCGCTGCTTTATTTTCCACAACTCGTGAATGGTTCGAGCAGTGATCTTCGACATGTCGAATCTCGTAAGGGGATTTCGTCAAGCCAATTAACCGCCAAGCCTATCAAGGTGTTTCGGAAGAGTCGGCACTTGCAAGCGTCTAAGCCATGGTCGCCGGTATCCAAGGCATTCTCGAAGCATTTGACGTGCTACATTGGGTCGATCAGCCCGTCATAATCATTAACTTTGGGGGTCTTGTAATTGCGTTATTGCGAGGTGTGGGAGCTGCTATGATGCTAGGTGAAAAGATAGAGTTTGCCGAAGGAGTTGGCGGGTAGACCTCAGGGCGACTCTCCTCCACTGCGAGAGTGTCGACCTCTTCAGGGGACGCCTCACTCTATTAGGCATGCGACAGTGGTGCTGAAATGGCGACTCCAAGTGGTAAGGCCAGTGATAACGGTGGCCTTTACTGTTGTAGAAGAGCTGGCAGATTAGTAAGAAAATTGTTCATCACTTGTGAAAGAGTAGTTACCACATGTGTTAAACCCTGCAGCTGCTAGTCATTTGTTGTGTTATCGGGTTGAGGCACCAGCTCAGTTTGTTGCTTCATCCTCAAGGGGCTTGCGTCATGTATTTCTTCCATGGATGCCGCAATTTTCGTTGCGATCCTACTTGAGGGGACCAATTTGTTGACACAAGAAAATGCGAAACAGATCGTAGAGATGAGATCTTTTGCGTGGAAACTGCCTGAGCGAAAAAACCATGGCGCTTCAGTTGTGGTGTCTTGAAGGTTTCACTAGAGAAGACCTGATTACAAGGGTAGGTATACAAGAAATGATTTTTTCCAAAAAAAAGGATCCCCTCTGCATAACAAACAAGTGTTTTATAGTCTTTGGGATTTGCAGGTTGCTGTCACATCAAAGACATAGCTCCCATTCCGAATATGGCTGGAGACATGGCTTCACTATGAAGGTTAGGCGGGCTTATCCGTACGGGCTATACGAACAGCACAATTTGGTCATACCTTTTTAAAGCAGCATGGAGGTCGTCGCCTTGTTCTTGTGCCGCCCTCAAGCAGTTGAGTTGGGGAGTTTGACTTGAGGTCTTCGACAAGGGCCCTTCACCATGCGGCCATCTTGTACTGCACGTCAGTGCCACTCATCTTCCCACATGCATATTCTACGAGGGCATCCACTTATACGTTGCTGGTGTAAATCTAAATACAACAATTACTGTTGACGTAGGATGTGGGGATCCCAGGAAACACCAGAGAAAGAGAGTTCCGGGAGACGGCGGCGCGCAAAGGGGTGGTGAGCCCGTTAATGAAAGCTCTAGGAGAAGGTTAGTTCAAAGCAACCAGAAAAGTACACAGGGATTTAAGGTGGTTCAGGGAGGAAATCCCCTACGTCCACCGGTCGATCAGCGAGGAGATTCACTAATAGAAAAAGGGTAGCCCTGAAGGCTTTGTACAATGCTTTTTTTTAGAGAAAAGAAGAGGAAGAAGAAGAAGAAAAAAGGAGCTCCTCAGTTGGAGTCCTGATACAATGAAAATCATTTTTTTTTTAGAGAGAGAGAGCTCTCTGTTTGTTTTTGTATATCTATATGCGTCTAGATGTCTCTCTCCTTGGCTGGGACTTGTTCAACGGTTCTTATAGCTGTGTGGCATGCGTAGCTCCATCCTGGTTCTCCGGAGAAAAGGTGATGGGCAGGCTCTGCTCGCCGTTTCGTCTGTCACCGGAGAGGTCCGCAGCTGTACGAGGAGGATGATAGCTTTAAATACTGGTACCCCCTCTTGGAAAGAGTGCCCGTACGGAGAGCGGCGGGGGTAGGGGAAGTTGATTGTGACGGGCGGTACCCTGTATCCTCGTGTCCGAGGTTACCAGATTTGTCCTGGGACTTAGGCTGAACCCTCGTGCCCGATGTTTGACCTGGTCAAAACCTGAAGCTGAGTCAGTAATTTAATAAATCAAAATAAAGGCCAGTTTAGGCGCCACGTGTTCGGTCCTGATGCAGCGCAGGAGCCACGTGTTAACATCAGCCCCCCGCATTGTCAGGGCGCGAATATTGATATGGGTCCTGGAATGCGAACCGTCGCGAGGGTGGACGCGCTGCCCAAGGCCTGCAAAGATAAGATGGAGGCGGTGCCTGCCGCTTCGCATTCCTTTCCTTTGCCTGTTAAATTCTGTAAGAGTGTGAGAGCTTCTTATGGAGATGGCGGAGAGAAAATGGAAGATTGCGTCCGGCTTTTCTAAGAAAAGAGCCGGAGCTCCTGTGGCCGACGCCCCTCCGGAGAAGAAGCTGCCGGAGGCGGGAGCACTTTTGGAGGTAGAAGCCCCTACGACTAGGGTTGTCGTTGCCCTGGTGCAGACGTTGGAATCTCTTCAGGGTCCGGCGAACGCTGAAGCTGCAGCGGTGGAGGTAGTCTCTGATTCTCCAGTTAAGCCGCCCCCGAAAGTTAAGGAGTTAAGGGAGGTGGTATTGGTAGGAGAAACAGCCACTGGAGAGAAGCTGGCACCGGGGAAGATCATGCTCAAGGACGAAGAGCTTAAGCGGCTCCTTCCCGGGGTTGGGGGTTTTGATGAAGGTAAGGGGAAACTGTCCCTGGTTGTTGGTAGGCCTACTCCCCTAGGAGCCCTAGTTCCTGTTTCTGACGTTGCCCTAGGTTCCGAAAAGTCAAGGGGCCAATCGAGAAAAAGGTTGGTCGAAATGAAGGGGGAGTCCCTCCTTACCGCTTCTGGTACTGGAGGGTCAGAGGCGGAGAAGGTGACGAAGGGGAGAGGAGAGGTCTCCCCGGCTATTTCCAGCGCCCCTCCTGGTGCTGAGGCTGTCTGGGGTATGCTGGGAGACCGGCTATGTGAGATTAAGCGGGCGGAGGAGAAGATCTTGGGGAACACCTCCGAAGTTCTGGAAGTGATAAAATCGCTGAAGGGTAAGGAGGATGTGGAAGCTCGCTGCTCCGAGAGGTGAGGGAATTGGAGGGTGCTCTGTCTCAAGCTACAGAGCGCTCTCTGGCTGATCAGAGAGGGCAATTGGGGAAGATGTATCAAATAGAAGATAGATTAGCTTCCCTAGCCCAGGTTAATGCGGAGTGGGCTAACAAGAGTGAGATTGCGAGGGGGGATTTTAATCGCAATCTGGCGGGTGTGAGTCAGGCCCATTCTGCCCATGTCAAAGACCTCCAAAAAAGAATAAAAGATTTGAACGATGATAGGGAGGCTTTGAGGGAGGAGAGGAGGAGGTTGAGAGAGGAGTTGACTAAGGCCAGGGAGGCCTCGTCAGGGGCGAAGGAGGCGGCCTCCGAAGCCTGTCGCCGGGAGGAGTTGCTGAAATCTGAAGTCCGCTCTCTGCGGGCCTTGGTGGGGAACAGCTCTGGATGGCGGGGGCGACGCATGGAGGACCTGGAGGAAACGGTGAGGAGGGCGGTGAAGATTGTCAGCGCCTCGCCGGTGGGCCGCCATGTGCAGCACCAGGCTGCCTTTGATGCTCTTCTGCAAACATTGGTTGATGCAGGTACCTTGAACCAAGAGAATATCAGGGACCCAGCAGTTCTTCCCTTTTGTGGTCCTAAGGGGCCAGACAGGTTCTTCGATGCTGGGGGTTGTCCCCCAGATGAGATTCCTCCACCAAGGTCCTACGCGGGTTGGGGAAGTTGGCCTCCTCTGCGCGGGACTTCGGGAGAAAGCCCTGTGACTCCTCTGGAAGCCAGGTGGTTGGGCCAGCGCGATCCCTCTGGAAGTCAGTAGGCAGAGCGTCAGCTGAGTCAGAGGTAAGGGGTCTTTCTCCTCAACCAGCTCCTAAGCCTGCTAGAGGATTCTCTTTCTTCTGAGGTACTTGAAGGATCCATTTTTTGGATGAACCACCTGCAGAAAGAACCCAGGGAAGAGGAGACCCCGAGGGGGAGTGGCCCTGGTTAAGAGGTCTGAATTCGTCAGACCAGGTGTTTAAGTTCTAAAGCCTTGTATCTTTCTTTGTTTTTCCTGTACTCATGAGAGGAACATGTGAGGACAAAGAGAGAAATTGTAACAAAATCTATCTTTAATAAAAAATGCATTTTTCCTTCTCAGAAGCTTGCTGTGAATGAATTCTTGTTATGTATTTCTTCTTTCGTGTTTTGAAATAGGTACCACGAAGTTTTAGAAAAGAAAACATGAATCCATAAGGGAAGGTAAAGAATTTAAAAAGTAAAGAAAAATTCTAAGTAAAAGAGATGAAATAGCTACCCTCGAAACCTCGTGCACGATATAGCAATATCGGACACCAGGGAAAGGATAGTCTTCCCTCGCACCCTCGTGCACGATGGCATGTCATCGATTATCAGGGAAAGAATAATCTTTCCCCGAACCCTCGTGCACGATGGTAGGATTCTCTTGACGTGCGACGGGATGGGGAGGAGTGACGCTTTGTGAACCGCGCGTCGCTTCGACTCCCGTGCGCCGCTTCGATTCCTGGGATTTGTCAGAGGGAGCGAGCGGTCTGATGATACTCGTACGCTGATTAAAGAGATCAGACGGTCGGAAGGCGGAGGACCACGGTTTCCTATAAGGCCCCTTTTAGGAGGGAATGACGAGCTCCGCCTTCCTTCCAAACCCTAAGTCCTGAGAGAAAAAGCAGCATCCGTTCCGCCTTCTTACCAGAAACCGAGCGATGGGAGGGAGAGAAATCGAGTGGGCCGGACTGGCCGAGCAATTCCTCAAGGATACCAGCTACCAGGAGTCCCTCATGATGGAACATGAGGTGCTCAATACGACTAAAGGGTTCAGGGGGAACCCCCTCTTGATGGTCATCCCTCCTTCCGCCGACCTCCGGCCAAACAGTCCCCCAGAGGGGGCGGTATGCATGTACAAAGCGCAAGTGGAATACGGCTTGATGCTGCCGCCGCAACCAGAGTTCAAGGAAGTCTTGAACTCATTCCAACTTGTGCCAGCACAGCTTTCCCAACGCCGTTGCCTACATGTACTCCTTTCTGAAGCTGCTTCAAGCCAGGGGAATAGCATTGAGCCTGACGCTGTTCAGGAATTTGTTTAGTTGGAAGGCGGTTCCAGGGTATGGGGGGTGCCTGGCCTTGCGGTCGAGGACGAGGAAGGCGATGTTCTCGGGCGCTAGCAGTTCCCACTCGGATTGGAGGGATTTCTATTTTTTTGTAGGCGGGGATTTGGGAATCCCCTTGACGCCTGGAGCTTGCCCCACCGAGTTCATCGGTGATGCTCAATGGATGGCAGGGACGTCCGTCCAGAAGAACCTGGAAGCTTTGAGAGGGCAAAGCTGGCCCCTGAAAGATTTCTTGAGGCTGGTGAAGAATGATGTGTCCCTGTATGCCAAGTCACAGGGATACATCATCTTCAAGGAGGTGGCTCCCCCTCCTGGGACAGTCCTGATGAGGAGGGCTAGAAGGGGGCAGCCTCCCGCCGTCCAACTCAGCAAACAGGTTGCCGGAGTTCAAGGAGAGGAAGAGGCAGAGGTCCCAGAGCCGGTCTGCGGCGGGATACCCATCGACGTGGTGTCCTCGCCGGACGACTCTGGAGATGATAAGAAAACCCTCGCCGAGGTGATGGAAGAAGCAAGTAAAGGGAAGGAACTTGCTTCTTCGGTCAGGCCTAAGGCAACCCCTAAAGGCGTCGAGGGGATTACCATAGGAGGAAAGGGGGGTAAAGAAAAGGCCAAAAGCGGCCCAGGGAAGGAAATGGTGGAGGTGCCTCATCCGGAAGAGGAAGCAGTGGTCACCTCCTGCCAGGCTTTGGTCCCCAGCGAAGCCCTTGGAAAGAGGAGGAGCCCCTCTGACGGGAACAGCCCAGAGCCCCCTTCGAAAAAGGGGAAGAGCGCCGAGGAGTTAGGAGATGTCGATGAGTGGGAGAAGAGTACGGAGCCCCCGTTCTGTATGAATTTCACCGGGGAGTTCGCAGGTGTAGGGACGAAGGTTTCTGTGAGCGCGACGGAAGTGAAGAGGAAGATGACCGTTGTCTCACAGCAAACTTCAAGTCAATTCAACCCCGTTCGAGGAGATCTGGGATTGATCCTGAGGGGGGGAGTAGCAACCAGGGATCTGGAAGAGAAGCTGGAAAGGTCCTCCACGACGGATCTCTACGCCCAGATGGCTAACAGGGTGGCGACAGTAAGGATCTATTCTAACCTTCTTCTGACTAATGCTCTGTAGATGCTGACCTTGCTTCCATTGTAGGTACTCGTCCGCTTGCCCTTAGTTTTGAATAGGGCTCTGAGAGTGGAAGAGCAGATGCTGGATCAGACCGGTCAGCTACATCGTCAGAATGAAGAAATTGAGGCACTGAAGGCCCAACTGGCGATGGAGTCTTCTCGGCATAGTGCCCTTCAGGAGGAATTCGCGGTTTATAAATCCGCGATGGGTGCGCTGAAGGCCGATAATAAGGCTCTGCGGGAGAAGCTGTCCAAGGCTGATGGCGACAAGGAGTCTGCTGTCGCGGCGGTGGAAGCCTATAAAACGAGCTTACCTTGCAGGAAGGAACGGTTAGACGGGATCAGGCGGGCCTGGGAAGGATTGGCCTCCACTTTGATCCAAGAAGGCAAAGTCACTGCTGCCGATCTTGGAGAAGTGGATCATTTTTCTTGCATGGCCGTAGATCCAATTTATAAGGAAGAAGGGTTTGACTTGACCGACGATACCATCCGACGGCTTTTTGACCTTTTGGATGGAGTCAGTGAAGGTTAACCCATTTCCTTATAAAATGATGTAATCTTTCTTGTAATTTTTGAGAAATGAATAAAAAGGAAGTTCGTTTACCACATACCTGTTTATTCTGCTGTGTATGTATATGTACCTCTTTGTAAGATTTGAGATATCCACTGATTCTAAGAAAAACTTGTAATATATTTCCTGGATTTTGCAATAGGTGGATCTGAATTTGGAATACTTTGACTGTGATTCTGGAAGAAAGAGCTTCCTAACATGATAATAAGGAGCTTTTGATCCGCATAGCAATTGAGTTTTTGGAACTTCCCGAAATCCATAAGGGAAGAGGAATATTGTAATAGTCAGGATGGATCTCGCCCAGAAGGTGTTTTTGATCTGATGCCACAAGGGCTTGAAGGCCTGGAACATCTTGCACGATGTTTATACTTGTGACAAGGGCCAACCTTGGGGATCCCCTTTAGTAGAATTATAGATATTCCTTTGCGAATCTGCACAATAGAAAAGTAGCGATAGTAGTGGAGATCCTGCCTAGGGGGAGTTATCTGACCCATTGCCAAAAGGACTTGTTCGTCTGAAACGTCGTGTACGACGTTTGTTCTTAAGGCAATGGCTGACCCTCTTGGAATGACAGTTATCCTAGTGGGAAGCGAAGGCACCCTGCTTAGGGGGGACCTGTATCGTGATTCGATATCAGGGACAGCCCTAAGGTTACGAGCAGGCCTTCAGACCTTCCGCTGGCCGGATGGGCTTATGGAAGGGCCCCAGATGTTTGTAGGAAACCCCGCCTGCCAGGCACTGCTAGGCTTGATGATCACCGTATTAGTAAAGGTTAGTGAGTATCATCGTGCATGAGGTCTGGAACCTCGGGCACGATGATTTGAGATTTGAGCGTTTAGATCATACCTGAGCGACGCTTAAGTCGTTACGAATGCCTCGATATATAGGGGCATAGGAGATATGCGTCTTGGAGTAATAATATAGAGAAATTCAGATATGAGAATAACATGAAGGCGCACAGGTGTTTTAGAGAATAATCCTCGAACCCGATGTTTGAATTCCGTGTAAATGAACTTCTGAAAGAATCTGTACAGAGCGAAAGATGTATAAGGAATATCTTGTGATGAGGTGCCTTTGGTTTTCAGGCAAAAAATTTCTTCAGGTCGTCCCCACTCCAACTTCTGGGGATTTGAATGCCCTCAGAAGTCATGAGATAGTAAGCGTTAGGTCCAGCAACCTCGCGCACGATGTAAGGACCTTCCCAATTAGGCTCAAGCTTGGGAACCCCCAGATTGCTGTCGGCGAGGAGTCGCCGTTTGAGGATTAAATCACCCTTGTCGAAAGTTCTGGGGTCAACCTTCCGGTTGTAGTATCGCTCTATTCGTCGTTTGTGCTCCAAGCGTTTTAGTGCTGCCAGCTCTCTTTTTTGCTCCAGAAGATCCAGGTCAACTCTTCGTGAATCATTGTTTTCGTCTGCCCATGCTTGTAAAGCCTCGGGTTCGAAGCTAGCTGCAGCCTCTACTTTGGGGGAGAGGTATTCCAGCTCAACTGGTATGACAGCGTCCATTCCATATGAGAGGGAGAA
>JAEMOT010002860.1:87278-117943 GCA_019297695.1 Apostasia ramifera | reverse complement strand
CTGGAGTTCTGAGACACGGGTGCCTCTAGAAGAAGAAGCAGATTCGGCGCGGCGCCGGGAAGTAGAAGCTGAAGCTCCGTCGTCTAGTGCCCGAACAGAGGGTTCTCCTGCATGCAGACTGCGGGCAGCAGAGATGGTTTTGCGCGTTCTGGCCACCATCTTCCCAGGGTCTCAATGAAAGCACCAGAAGATGTTGACGTAGGATGTGGGGATCCCAGGAAACACCAGAGAAAGAGAGTTCCGGGAGACGGCGGCGCGCAAAGGGGAGGTGAGCCCGTTAATGAAAGCTCTAGGAGAAGGTTAGTTCAAAGCAACCAGAAAAATACACAGGGATTTAAGGTGGTTCAGGGAGGAAATCCCCTACGTCCACCGGTCGATCAGCGAGGAGATTAACTAATAGAAAAAGGGTAGCCCTGAAGGCTTTGTACAATGCTTTTTTTTAGAGAAAAGAAGAGGAAGAAGAAGAAGAAAAAAAGAGCTCCTCAGTTGGGGTCCTGATACAATGAAAACCGTTTTTTTTAGAGAGAGAGAGCTCTCTGTTTGTTTTTTGTATATCTGTATGCGTCTAGATGTCTCTCTCCTTGGTTGGGACTTGTTCAACGGTTCTTATAGCTGTGTGGCATGCGTAGCTCCATCCTGGTTCTCCGGAGAAAAGGTGATGGGCAGGCTCTGCTCGCCGTTTCGTCTGTCACCAGAGAGGTCCGCAGCTGTACGAGGAGGATGATAGCTTTAAATACTGGTACCCCCTCTTGGAAAGAGTGCCCGTACGGAGAGCGGCGGGGTTAGGTGAAGTTGATTGTGACGGGCGGTACCCTGTATCCTCGTGTCCTAGGTTACCAGATTTGTCCTGGGACTTAGGCTGAACCCTCGTGCCCGATGTTTGACCTGGTCAAAATCTGAAGCTGATTCAGTAATTTAATAAATCAAAATAAAGGCCAGTTTAGGCGCGTGTTCGGTCCTGATGCAGCGCAGGAGCCACGTGTTAACAATTACAAAACCAAATAACACGAAATTAAATGTTCAAATCACCACTGTCTCACATTTTGTAAGACAAGATAATCTGTCAAATAAGGGCTCATCTTTAACCACGACCTAAATTTTGCATTTGCAGGAAATAACGATAAGCAGCAAGCACATGAAGGAGCAGAGTATCAAGGAGAAAAGATGCGTAGAAAAAAAACACTGTAGCTAACCAAGAGCGGGGGCAAAGAACCGCGAGGGAGAAGCGGAAAGACGCGAGCGCCAGGAAGAGAGCCGCAGCGGCGAGCGTGAGGAGCCGCCGTGTGAGGTGCTGCAGCGACTCGACCAGCAAGCGTGAGGCCTAGAGCCGCCGCCCACCGTCGGCTTCGAGGAGGCTCGAACGAGTGTGGAGCCGCAGCAAGAATCAGCGGGTGAGGTTAATCACTAATTCTAGGGATTTTTGCGCGCGGAAGGCACAAATTTTTTAGGACAACTTACAATCCGGTCCCTGAAGTTTGAGTGTAACATCACATAAGTCTCTTTTTTAACTTTTTAATTTCTGGATCCTTTAGATAGGTTAATATTATGAATCAAATTCTTAAGATTTTATTAAATACTTCACTAATTCTATTTAGATGATTTTCATTAGTTAAATATAAAGAAAAAAATAAATTTTTAATAATTTTTATATATAAAATTACTTTGAGGTTTAGAGCAAAAATCAACTGGCTTAACCCCATCCGCCCAGCTCCAATGAGCACGAGAGAGAGAGAAGGGAGGGGGGGAGAGGGTAGATGGCCGACAATTTCAACTCCTTCTGAGAGAGAGAGAGAGAGAGATAGCCCCTAAGCCCAAAAGAGGGGAGAGAACAAAAAGGTAAAATAATCATTTAATAAAATTTAAATAACAAAAATAATAGGAAGATCAAAATAATATATTATATGTGATTTAAAGAGCTAGTATTAAAAATTTGTAAATATGTACTGCATAATATTATGTCATAATTTTAATGACTTTTGATGTAATTTATCTTATTATATTATATGATAAGTACTTTTTTTATAAAAAAAAAAATCAACACATAAAAAACATATTATTAGGATGATGTATGTAAAATAATATATCAGATTTCAGTTACATGTAAATAAATATCACTAGTATTTAAGAGTAATTTTATTTAGATTTTTGAGATAATTTTTAGATTTTATGTATATTTATAAAAATCAAAATATGCAAGATTTCTCCAGTTCAAAATATTTTCAATTTGATCGTTTATTTACGAATTTTGTTTACTTTAACCCCTAAAATCAACTTTTAAATTATTATTTTAAAAAATTAGCAATAAATATTTAAGTATTAAAAATTATTATTATAGATAAGATATAGAGAAATAAAATTTGATATTATAATAGTAATTAAAAATATTTAAATATATTTTTAATACTTTAGCCATGTTTGGCGCAAGAACTAAAACAGGACTAAAATAGGACCAAATTGGTATTAGTTTAAAAAACAATAATAATAATAATAATAATAAATAAATTCTTATATCATTCTACACAAATTTTAATATAAAAAAAATTATTTTTTACTTTACATACTCAACAATTTAAAATAAAAATATCAATTTTATTTCACATTCTAGACTAAAATATTCGAATCGAGTATTTTGATCTAAAATGTGAAATAAAGTTTATATTTTTATTAAAAATTATTGAGTATGTGAAGTAAAATATTATTTTTTATATTAAAATTTATATATAATAATTAAAAATATTTATTTATTATTATTATTGTTGCTTTTAAAATTAGTACTATTTTACTCCTGATTTTGGTCCTCGCGCCAAACAGGGCCTAAATGTATGATTATAATTTTATATGTATGATAATTATATTAAACTGTAATAAATAATATGACCTCTCATTTAGAGTGGGTTGATCGATAACAATATTTGTTTTAACGGTATATTTTTTCGACAAAAGCAATGACAATTGCTATTGTTGAAGGCAACGAACTAGTTGCAAAAAGCCTTGCCATTGATGCCATTGATTTGGTAATGGTTATTAATTAGAGCTGGGATTTGTTGGATTAGTTCGGGTTGTTGAACCTCTTAATTTTGATGATTACAATTAATTTAGCATTATGGACTAATCATCTTATTAAGTGTGTTATCAGGTTATTTATGTCATAATTGAGGTGAATGTCCAAATTCAAGTTCAAAAAAAAAAGTATACTACCTGGTTCATTTTTATTTTCTTTTCTAGGACATAATTGTAAGCATACATATTTTTGCCAAGGATTTAACTTGTACTCAATCTTAGTCAGCCTAAGGTTTATCCATTCCTTGATAATCCTTACAGTGAAACTCATCTCTTTAGCTGCAGGAAAAATCGGTCGATTTCCAAAATCAACCAGATTTCTCTGGACTGGCCCAAACACAGCTGCACAGCTGATCGTTTGGCCCATCCAAATCTCCAAAAACTGAGAATATCTTATTTCCACTACTTTGTTTCTAGCAGCCCACTTTAAAAATATATTTTAATTTGGAATATCTCTCAAAAAATTATTTATTTACTTCTTGTTCATTCTAAAATAAAAATAATATTTGCATTTCACATTTTACTTGTTCTTTTCAGCAGTTTTTGAGTTTTGTGCTGAATATATTGTCCACCTAAGTTATCTAATATGTCAAAATCTATCCTAGGTGGCACTCTCTCTTTGTTTTAGTCCTTGGGTGAAAGTTTGAGTGTTTTAGCCTACTTTTAGCTATTTTTAAATTAACTTTTCTTGCTGAAAATACTCCAACATATTTCATTATGGGAAGTCGACAAAACTATTATTCTATGCTTTATCACATCAATTTTTTTCCAGATTTTATTTTTATAGTATTTTTCTTGTTCCAAGCATGGTTGGACTTGACATTTATCCTTAAAATACAAACCCAGCTGAACCCAATCTGTCTCCAACATTCCAACATCATCACCCAGAAATATCTGAAATGCCCTCTGCTTGTTATTTTCTCATTGGTCCATTTGTATGATATGTCAAAATAGTTATCTACAATTGACTAATTCAAATAAAGGGCAAATATTTCAAGCTCCATGCTTACTACCTGCTGTAGGAAAATAAAAGCATACATTTCTTACTGTTCAATACTCTTCTTTCTGCTCAAAAGATCTTTCAAGCTCTCCTTCAAGCTTCCACTTGCAAACAAACCTCCTCCAGGAGAAATAAAAGGAAGAAAGAGTGCTGTGCTTTTCACTGTTCTGAAGCCAAGACCAGTAATCCTCATTGTTCACATTCCTTCTTGGCTTTTCAGTTTTATCGTAGCTTCAAGTTTTTCATAATCTGAACCTTCACTGTTTTGTTTTTGTTGCACAATAAAAGCAAGACTGTGTAGCTGATAGTTTCATATATTAAAGCTTGCTCTTTCCTAAATATTTTGAGATGTTTGTTTTTGCTTAATCATTATACTTTCTTCTTCTCTTTTACCCCAAGATTACAGAATTTAATCTTGGACTTCTACAAGTTTTTTACCCTTGGCAAGTTATTGTATGCATAGAGCTCTTCACTGTAATTTAATTTTTTGTGCTTAAGTTGTAATTGAGCTAGCAAAGCTAGCAAAACCTTATACCTTCTCTATTTTCTCATGAGTTTATTCTATAGGTTTGCTCGGCTTTGATACAAGCAAAAAACCATGGTGTATAGTTTTCTTAGCTTTGGTCTCTGTAAAAAGCCATAGGATTATATCAGGTTTATTCGGCTTTAGTTCCTGTAAAAAGCCGGAGAAATATAGTGGAAATTCCCATTTGAGGAGAGTGGGGAGTGAACTAGGCGGTAAGCCGAACCACTATAAATTTATTGTGTTCTTTTCACTTTTGCTCCTAAATTCTCTTGAACCTAAGTGATATAATATATTTAAATTTAAGTATTTTAAAGTTCTAGAAAATCTGAAATATTTTTATTCAAAACAGATATATGATTAGTAAATTCTAAATTTATTATTTCTGGTCTCTTTTGGATTCATTTTTGCACTGCTCTATGAACCTTGGTCAATTCCCAAAATCGGGTAAAATTTTCTGCACTGCTCTATGAACCTTGGTCAATTCTCAAAATCGACCGGACTGTTCGGGTAAAATTTTCTGCACAGTTTTTCTTATCCAGGTGATCTCAGAACTCAGTGTACTTGGTCAATTTAATAAACTTAAGTATACTACTTCTTATTTCTCTCTTTTCTAAACTAAAAGTAATCATTTAATTTTTTTTAATCCCAATTCACCCCCCTCTTGGGAAGTCTCTGGGCCAACACGGGTTTGGGTCGAGTTGCATCAATTCATAGTTTGTTTCAATCACATTTATGCCCAATCCTACTTATGCATTCGTGGCAAAAGCCCGGCCAATATTTGGGTCAAGTTAGGTCAGGCTCAAGTCAGGTTGGGCCCGAGTCAACTCAAACAACACATGGTTAAATTTCAAATTAAATTTATTAAATTTATCTATATTAATTTAGCAATATTTTATTTAATATAACTTGAAAGTTAAATTTCAAACTTGATTAACTTCATAATTTAACCTTGTTTGGTGTGAGAACCAAAATATTGCTAGTTCAAAAATAATAATAATAATAATAATAATAAATTTTTATTATATTCTACACAAATTTTAATATAAAATAATATTATTTTATTTTGCATACGCGATTATTTTTAATAAAATTATTAACTTTATTCTGCATCCTAAACCAAAATACTTGATTCGAGTAGTTTGGTCTATGATGTAAAATAAATTTGATAATTTTATTGAAAATAATCGAGTATGTGAAATAAAATGATATCTTTTCATATTGAAATGTGTGTAGAATGTAATAAAAATTTATTTTATTATTTTTAAAATTTTAATCCAGATTTTGATTCTCGAACCAAACAGGGCCTAAGTTTAAGTTTAAACTTCACTTTAAAAGGATCAGTTTAAACTTAACAAGTTTCAAGCTTGACTCGTGGCCTTGGGAGCGGCTTAGTAGAGACAAGAGGGGCGGAGTGAGCGACACAACACGTTAGATTCGGTTTTAAGGAGTTAATTAAGAGTACATTATTAATGCAAATTGTGTGATTCGGGTCAATCCAATGGCATCCATCCCAAACCTGACTAACAATTCAGTTAGGTTGGGTCAGGCTGAGTCGAGTCAGGTCGGGGGATTGCCAAGCTCATGGCTAACTCTATTATTAATTTAAAAATTTTTACTCGTACACGTAAATCTTTTTATATTATACTACATATTTTATTACAAAAATAAATTGTTTTGCCTGCAAAGTTTTGGAAGAATGTATGAAAAAAAATAATCCTCAGCTCATATTAAAAAATTATAATTAACTTTAAATTTATGATTTATATATATCACCATATTTATAAACATTTTGCATAAAAGTAATGTAATACTTTTAAACAAAATTTCATATTTACAAAAATAATTAAAATATTAATACCAATTGTAAAAAAAAAATACTGTTATGTTTACACATCAATAGTAGTGTTCTTGAAATCAAAAAAAAAAAATCAAAAAAAAAGTAGTGTTTCTTTGAACAATGTTCCTAGTTAATGAGAGGAACTGAGATATATTCAACTATTGAATTGCTACCATAAAAAAAAGAGTAAATTATACTCGTATTTCTGAGTTTAAGGCTTAATCGCATGTAGGTCTATATTTTCAAAATTATAATATCAGGCGATTGAATTTTAATATAATTATTAAATAATTTTTCTATTTTTTATTATTAAAATTTTTTACAATTATCATTATATCTCGCATCTCTTTCTTTTTCCCAGCACTCTCTCCGACAGTGGTGCTGGCTCACGCGAGTGCCCCGCGCAGCTCCCATCAGGGCTACACCGACAGCACAACCGCATAGTGCACGCAAGGGCTACACTGCCTTGTGTAGCGATCGCGTGAGGCTGCATAAACGTCGGCATCATGCAATTCGCAATCATGTCACTCCCCTCACGTGGTGCTTGCACTAGCAGGCTTCCCCACCTCCACTTTGTCGACACCAGCAGTGCCGGGAGAAAATAGAGAGAAAGAAGGGAGAGATATAATAGTAACAGTAAAAAAATAATAAAAAAAAAACCTTAGAAAAGTGTTCATTTGATAATTTTATTAAGACTCAAGGATCTCAATGTAAAAATTTTGAAGATATGGATCTGTACGTTATTAAGTTCTAAACTCAAAGACTCGAGTGTAATTTACCTAAATACTATTTAATTGCACAAGAAATACTGTCATGCTTGTCAAAATATTTTAATACTATTAATGAAATATATAAAACAAATACTATGTAATTGATGATACATATTTTTACCTGAAATTCGGCCGTAGCCTATAATACTATAACAGTAAAAAGATACATCAGGTATAAAAGGTTCGATCCTCATCGAGAATCGCACAAAAGTCGAGTGGGAGGGACATGCCCCTGCGCCACTCTGTATCATCTAGACAAGAAAAGGAAGCTACCAAATCTGCCGCTCTATTGACGACTCTGTATACATGAGTAATCCTATAAGCCTTGAAGGTGCAAAAAAGGTCGACGATCTGGGCCGTGGTCCTGTCGGGAGGGTGTCCTCTGGCTGCCCGCTGAAGGTCCGCAACAGTGCTGGCTGAATCGCCCTCTATCCAAATTCCGTCCGCCATAGCCACCCACTCCTGGGCGGCTGTCACCGCAATGAGGGCTCCCATCGCTTCTGCTATCGGAGTGGCATGAGTGTAGAGCTTAAAATCAATTGGTGCTAGGAAATCCCCTTGATGATCTCGAACAACTCCACCTGCACCTGCCGCACCGTTCTGTTTAACGGAGCCATCAAAGTTCACTTTAATCCATCGTGGGGGTGGGGGATCCCAATGGGATGCAGAGGGGTAACAGCAGCCTTCAAGGCTGTTGGGATCCCAGTTCCCCACGTTGAAAGAAGGTTGTTCTTGGGCCTCGCTAAAATGAACAAGTGCAGCGATAACTCTAGGCACCGGGAAGGGTTTGTCGTGGACGCGTCCGTTGCGAGCTCGCCAAGAGTGGTACAATGCAGCCACCGCTCGGATTGCTTGAGGATCGGCTGAATTTTTTTGAACTCGTGACTGCAAGTTGCTGAGAAAAATCTGCAGTAGATGACCATTGCAAGCTTGGGATGACGAGGATGCCGTTGCCGTAAATAACTGCTGCTGCTGCTACAGCAGGTTCGGTTGCTGCTGCAGCAGCAGAATTTAATTCTGCTGCTGTAGCAACTGGGATTGCTGCTGCTGCAGCAGCAACAGCTGGGACTGCTGCTGTTGCTGCAGTAGCAGCAGCAGGGAGAGCAGCAGCTGCTGCTGCTGCTGCTGTAGCAGCAGCAGGTATTGCTGCTGCGACAGCTGCAGCAGCGGCGGAGCATGCTGCTGCTGTAACAGCAGCAGGTTTAACTGTTGCTGTCGCAGCAGCAGCTTGTGCTGCTGTTGCTGCTGTGACAGCAGCGGACTTTGCTGCTGCTGTAGCTGCGGCAGCAGCAGATTGAGTTGCTGCTGTATCTGCGGCAGCAGCAAGTTGAGCTGCTGCTGTCGCCGTGGAAGCTGCTGATGATACATATTTTTAAGGGATAATTACCTACATGCCACACAATTTAGTTTTATTTATGCCTTATTTATCTATTCTTAGTTAATTACGCTATGCACACTCAAAATATTATAAAATCTTACATACACACATTTTAATTTATTTTTATTATAATGAGTAATCATAATTTTTCAATAACCTAACTATAGTTAGATTACAAAAAATCTGAGTCGTTCATCATATTATTTTAAGGATATTTAAATATATTTTGAGTGAAAATATTAAGACCTTAATGTTTAGATGATGGCAAAGGAAGGAGACATCCGCGACGTGAATTGATTTTAGGACAAATCAGCGCTTTAGTGTAGTATTGAGGAAGAGAAAAATATGTACTATTAAGAGTAAAAATATAATTTTAATGATTTACTAACAGAATATTTTTTTTCAAATAAATTTTGATTAAGTTTTAACCCAAATGTGTGTATATAAGATTTTGTAATATTTTTAGTGTGCATAGCATAATTAACTAAAAATGGATGGGTAAGGCATAAATAAAATTAAATTATGTGATATGTAGGTAATTATTTCTATTTTTAAATAATTGCAAGCTATATTAATAGGCAGTAAATTGTGCATGAACCCATAATTACATCATTGTTAATTTTAATTATATAAATATCACAAAACTTTTTAAAAAATACTATAAATAAGAATATCTAAGTTTAAGAGTAAAGATTCAAATATTACTACAACCATTATTCATAATACAATAATTAATTTAAATTTTTAAAAAATTTATATATTACTTACATATTATTATTAGTCATAAATTTGAACTAAAATGTAATATATAATTTTTTTGTAACATAATAAAATGTTATCTTTTTGCGAGTTATTTTAAGGGTGTCTAGCTTCACAAATAAAAAAGATAATAAAATTATATATAATATAAAAAGTGAATATTTATCGTATTAACCCGCTCGATTAGTTAAACCAACTTTTAGTCGATTAAACCTAATACAACTCAATAGATCGATTTGGTCGAGTTCAATAAACCTTGTGTACATGCATTCATATTACTAAAATGTATGTCATTATTAACATGATTTAACTTTTCGATTCAATTATTATTTTGATTTTATAAATAAACAAAAAATATTTACTCGGTTCACAATCGATTCAAATCAACCGATTAGTAAACCTTGTAATTGTTATTGACTCATGATGTTTTTTTTTTTTTTTTTGAGTATGCAGATATTGTTATAAACTAATATCATAAAAAAAAATAATTACCTAACTGTCATATCATTTTACTTTATTTATGCATTACCCATTTATTCTTAGTTAATTACGTTATACACACTCAAAACATTATAAAATCTTACATATACACACTTAAATTAAAACTCAATCAAAATCTATTTGAAAAAAAATATTTCGTTAATAAATCATTAAAATTACATCATTTTTTCTTCCTCGATATCACACTAAAGCGTTGATCTGTCCTAAAATTAATTCACATCGCAGATGTTTCCTTCCCTTGTCACTACCTAAACATCAAAGTTTTAAGATTTTCACTCAAAATATATTTAAATATCCTTAAAATAATATGATAAATGGTTCAGATTTTTTGTAACCTAACTATAGTTAAATAATTAAAAAATTATAATTACTCATTATAATGAAACAAGTAAAAGTATGTATATGTAAAATTTTATAATATTTTAAATGTGCATAGTATAATTAATTAAGAATGAATGAGTAACATAAAAATAAAATAAAATGATATAACATGTAGATAATTATCCCAAAAAAAAAATCTATCTTCGGATCTTATTAGTAGCACTTGATATTTTTATTTAGAATTCAAGCACGGGCATAAGCATAAACCAATTATACTTCAAAAGTATTTTAATTCTATTAAGGCCATACGTAAAACTAGATAATAAATAATAAACCGAATTAGAGTAAATAAAATTATATTTAATTTTAAATTAATTTTCAAGTTAAATTAAATTTAACTTTTAATCTTATTTCTTTATTTAATCATTATTTTATGCATAATATTTATTATAAATAACAAAACTTAAATATCATTACACAAATATTATATTAATTATAAGTTAAATCAATTTTATTTTAAACATTGAACAAATTTTACTATAATATAGCATGAATGATAAACACCAACACTTTTCTTAAAAAAAAAAAAAAAAAAAAAAATTGAACAAAGATAAACCAATAAAACTATTACAAAGTTAACACATAAAATTCGAATAATTTTAAATATTTTTAACTATAATGCTACTATTTTTTTTTTACAACTATACTTATAGTACTAAAAATATAATAAATTTAACTAAAATTCTTTAAAAAATTATTGGACCTGTAATAATACATGAAACTTAAAAAAAGTAAATTACTCATGGGTCTGATAGAATACATCAAATTAATTCATAAATTTTAAAATCTTTTAAACATGTTCCTGAGATTAACTGAGCACTTCAAACCGATTTATGAAATTTGAAATTTCTTACGCAGATCTCTAGGTTGATACGACGCTTTAAACGGGTTTCTCAAATTGGCACGCCTCCCTACAGAAAAGCGAGAACCAATTTGAAATGAATCGATCAACCTCGGGGATTGGTATAAAAGATTTTAAAATTTATCGATTAATTTAAGACACCAGCCAGACCCAATAGTAATTTACTCTCAACAAAATATACTTACAACTCTCAAATAGTTGTAGAAACCAAAGTATCAGCCAACTGTAATCAAATCTCATATAATAAGAAAGATTACTGTATGTCAATTCATTCTCAAGATCAATACAAGAAAATACATTACATATATACATAATTGATTGAATACAATTATAAATATGTATAAATCATGTATGCATGGTTTATTTTGAGAAAATTATAATGGAGGTTTTATTGTCAATACTTGGTTAAAACTTCAGCACCTGTTTTTGTAATAAGAATTGTGTGCTCGAATTGAGCAGCGGGGAGGCCATCAGCGGTGACGGTCGTCCAGCCGTCCGGCCATGTCACGCCCTCGATGGGACTTCCCATGGTGAGAATTGGCTCTGAAAAGATGATCTCAAGATATAAAACAAAGAACATTTACCGTAAGGTCCACTAAAGAACAAATCGGATATGTAGGTCCTTATAGTTTCTGTTGTTTAACAATATTGGTCCTTCTGTCCAACTCCATGTCAACACAGTGGTAAAATTACCAATTTACCCTTAAAAAAACTTTCATTATGGGATCCCTATAGTTGAATCAATATAATATTGTGGATCCCTATAGTTTGCCAAAATAATGCACTTATTAGTGACCAAAATTAATGGATAACATTAACATGACCTACTTTGTTATAAAGTTATAAGTATAGGGACCTAAATGCCTGATTTATTTTATCATGGATTTTTTTGTAATTATGGTACAATTCTAGTGACCTGATAGCAATTTACCCAAAAATAAAATTATGATATAGAGCAGTACAAATAGTCACATGAACAAAGAAGCAAAACTGATAAAAAGTGTTCATAATAGATTTGCAGGCAAATGTCTAGAATGAAAGAAGTATACAGTGGCATGAACTGTCATGAATGAAACAAAGAAATTAAATGAAAATCATGCAGACCAACATATGTAGAATAAAGAACTACAGATATGTAGCAGCATATAAACAATGACATGATCTGATGATATACATAGACAGGGAAGGAATCCGAGGAGAGCTGCTGTCAGACAGGCACAGGCATGAGCAAATAGAAATGCAGATATAAGAGATGCAGATCCAGATTAAAGCATGATCATCTTTCATTTTTCAATAATCCATTTGAGCTGTTCCTTCTAAACAAAATCCAGAACTAATTATGTAGAAAAATATCAAACGAAGAGCTTGAAACTTCAAAGATACAGCCTTAAAAAGTAATAAAATGGTTATTAAGTTCATATGCACACTGAAGGAAACACAAATTGCAGATGGAAAATAACACCAATGTAAGTAAATGCATAAAAACTCCAGCAAAAAATAACATGTAGATAAATAATCTTACAAATTAAATAATAAAAACTCATACCAATTGTAAAAGTTTGGCCTTCAACCATGAAACCAGATTTATTGTTACCTGTGAGGAAGAGAGGAAACACCGTACAGACGCTCATGACTAAGTAGAAACTCATAGCAGACATTTGATACTAGCATTTGATTTCTTAATCTTTTTATTTACAAAGGTAACACAACATTCGAAAACTTGGGGAATTTGCCAAACGATGAACTTATTTCCCTTCCGTTCATTCAATTCTATGCCGTCCAATTTACACAATGCTATTAGATGCTTCTTTTCAAACCCTTGACCAAGCTCTCTCTCCCTCTCTCTATCACACTCTCTCAAAAAGAGGGTGAGACAGCTAGTGGGTGAAAAGAGATATGAAGTGTGATAAAGAAAGTGAAAAAAAAAGGAGAGAGAGAGAGAGAGAGAGAGAACAAATAGATGGAAAAGTGGCTATATTTTTCCACATAAATAAACTCAATATGACTTTACCAACAAGACTAATGGTGGTTAATGATGGTGATAATTCCATGAGAATTGAAAAGGAAATTTAAAGGAAAAGAGTAAAGCTATCCTTGAAAATTTGGACAGAATAATTGGTGGTGAAGATGGCTTGGCTATAGATATAGAGAAGAAAGAGGTTAAGAGAAGAGTAAGACAATATTGGTATGTTCTTAGTATGTTGAGGAGTCTTTCCTATGACATGGAAGACCAAATTTATACTGCCATTAAAACCAATTACAGCAATAAGACAAATTTAATTTATTCTAAAAATGTAGTAGTAGTTAATGAAAACTATAGAAATATTGCTGACCCAACTGCATCATAATTGATTAAGTTTTGCTTGTCATGTCCAATATCCCGTCGTGAAAAACTCTCGTTCGAAAAAAAAATCTCCCCCTTTGAAAATTTGAACATAAGCAAGAACCCATGCCATCATGATCATTTTCGTTCATAATTATTTGAGACAGCACAATGGTAGATAGATCAAAATTGTGGTTAAAATAGTTTAGTATCTTGTAAATAGTAGTGGAAATAAACAATGTCATGCATAAGTATAGTAACTTTACATCAAAAGCTTGAATTAGCTTTATATCCAGCAGTAATTGAGGCCATGTAGTAACTAATCTTATGCTTGATTACTATGTCATTAATCTAATTAATTTGGTTTATTATCCAACATAACTATCAAATGCACTTAATATACCTTAAAAATGAAAATTTGTGCCCTTTCACAAACATTAATAGTATTGCACATGTTAAGGCCCAACTTCACTAAACAAATCTCCACCTTGCGTTTACTAATACATGCTCGAGCTAGGCTTGGGCATTGTAATTGAAAAATATTAAAGAAATGCTATTAAGCATGAAATATCATTGAAGTATTTTACTTTCTGCACACTCTTTTAGTATTTAAAAGAGTACAACATCTCCCAAAGTTGAACCAACACGAGGTAAAATGAATACTCACGGTGATGCATGATAATTGGCTCCGAATGAAAAATGGTCCCCACACCATGTCCAACAAACTGCTCGACAACACCATAACCATACCTTTCAGCAATCTCACTGTATTGTAAAGAATAAAAAAAGAGAAGATAAGGCTATATGGATTTCTTCTTTATAGGGAAACCTTGCTAGTCAAGACTTAGAAGCCACACTCTTGGTCTCAAATAATATATCTAGAAAGCCTTCAAAAAAAAATTTAAAAACAATTAAAGGATAAATAGCTAGAATATCGTTAGAGGACAAAGATATGCCAAGGTTTTCGGCTATCTAATCCACGTTATTATTGAGTGTATCAATCATTCCAGTGAACAATATTGGTCTATAGCAACAAAAAATTGATGTTGGACTGTGTTTTAGAATGCTAGATGAGTTTTATTAATAAGAAAAGCTTCACTTGGCTTCCATAGAGTTAGATAACAAATTTTCATATTTTGACTATGTGATCAACAAGGATTACCTGCTAATAAAAAATGCTCTTTAAGTATGGCTTCTACTGATGATTGTTAGATAAATTTTGTTTACCTATATGCAGT
The DNA here is from genome assembly GCA_019297695.1 of Apostasia ramifera. Classification (NCBI taxonomy): domain Eukaryota; kingdom Viridiplantae; phylum Streptophyta; class Magnoliopsida; order Asparagales; family Orchidaceae; genus Apostasia; species Apostasia ramifera. The sequence continues at coordinate 103,308 of JAEMOT010002860.1, read as the reverse complement.
TTCATAAGTATGGCTTCTTCAATTGCGAACATTTAACAACTGAATCATGCAAGCCCAAAATTGGTGAACCAACCATCCTTCCGCACAATTTCAATTTCAAATATTTGGGCACAAGAAAGACAAACCCTCAAATTGAAGCTTGAGAATTAAAGGAATTTATTAGTTTTATTTAGTATATGGTATCTATGATTAGTATCTTTGACCTGTATTTCTTTGTTAATTGTGGCAGATTTCTAATAAGCTGCCTTTAGAATCTTTTATTTTGTTAATTTGCTTTCCTACATATGGGCTCTTTATAAATAAGCCCTAATTCCCTTATAATGACAATTTTAGATGGATTAATAAAATATTTCCACCTACAACGCTGGTCCCTTTCTTCTTTATCCTCTTTCCTCTTCTTCTTTACATTTTTCATTTCTTCTCTTCTATTTCTCTTTCCCTTTCTTATGTTCCCATTCTACATCACTAGGCCATTGCCTTAATTGGCCAAGAAAAATTAAGCTTTGGTGAGGTTCAAGGCTACTTGAAAACAATACCAACTACACAATTTTCACTTTTCTATTCATCTCTATGTAAAGCTCTCCTTGAGCACTTCTTATGATTACATCCCAATACCCCTTCCTCCCTTTAATATTATGAATTGGATCCCCCATATCTATAAGAGGAGCCTCTACAAGCCGACGATGGACATCACCAAATCACCTCAAACATCATTTGCACATAGTAATCCTAGTTGAATAAAAACAATCAGATAATTAGCACAAAATATCACATTATTCTCTAATTGAATAAAAACATCAAGATAATTAGCACAGTACACCACAAACCTTATTCTCTTTCCTATCTTCTTAAAACTGGCACCATCTTTACAAAGAGCTATGGCCCTTTCCAAGCATTCTTCAGTGGTCTAAATGAAAAAAGGATAAGGAAATTCAAAGACAAGCAAGAGTTTACCTTATATGCAAATTCAACTAACACTAAAAAATGCAGGTTTCATTAGCCCTAACATGGATATGCAAATGAATAGTAACTTCACAGGAACACAAAGGATACAACTATTTTGAAGGTGCCTGTAAGAATATAAAACTATTTCTGGGCCATAATCTATTAACTTAAGCTTTTTAGGCCAATTAGCAATCAAATATTTAACATATTATTATAGCTAGAGATCTCAAATTAAATCCTTGAAGACCTCTAAATTATCTCTAGCATTTTAAAAAAAAGCTTATGCTAANGGGGGGGTGAGGGGGGGTGGTTTGGTGTTGGAAGAATATAAAATTATTTGTAGGACATAAACAACTAGCTTAAGCTTTTGGGTTAAGTAAATGGAGATTCAACACTATCAACTCTACCAATCACTAGCGGGTTTGAACAAATTATGATACCTTGCTGATAAAAAAAATATGATTCTTGGAGTTCAAATCAAAAACCCTACCTCTAGTCTTGTCTTATAGAGAACAATTGAAAATTTGACCCAACAATAAGAAAAAAAAAAGTTAAAGGTAATAAAACCAATAGTAAAAAAGCGTGGTGGGGACACGATATCAGATTGTTGATTCTATGTTCGACACTGAGATCTCACCACGTGATATCAATTTGAATGAATAGATGAGTGTAGGAAGATTTGACAATTAACATAATTGGAAGACCCAGTAGGATGGAGATCCTCAATTACTTTGGAAGAATATAAAATTATTTGTAGGACATAAACTACTAGCTTAAGCTTTTAGGTTAAGTAAATGGAGATTCAATACTATCAACTCTAGCAATCACTAGCGGGTTTGAACAAATTATGATACCTTGATGATAAAAAAAAATATGTTCTTGGAGTTGAAATCAAAAGCCCTACCTCTGGGTCTTGTCTTATAGAGAACAATTGAAAATTTGACCCAACAATAAGAAGAAAAAAAAAAGTTAAAGGTAATAAAACCAATAGTAAAAAAAGTAGTGGGGACACGATATCAGATTGTTGATTCTATGTTCGACACTGAGATCTCACCACGTGACATCGATTTGAATGAAAGGATGAGTGTAGGAAAATTTGACAATTAACATAATTGGAAAACCCAGTAGGATGGAGATCCCCAATTACTTTGACTATTGTATTTTAATTAGAGAATTTTCATTATTTGAGATAATTTCTACTTATTGTTTTTTCTTTTGAGACTACAGTGTTTGGTATGCCTTTATTTACTTTTATTTTTGTATTTATTTCAACAATTTGACTTTCAAATGTAAAGGAGTCGATACAATGGCATTAGACTATTGTAATGCTACTAAATCCTAGAATGAAAATTCTTGTGAGTTGATCTGCCATGTGTTATATCCCAAGGAAGGGAGAAGTTGGAGCCTTGAGTGAGAGTCCCTCATGTCTTAAAGTAATTTAAACTATTCTCAACTCTTTTCATCACCACCCAATTGATTTGACTTAATTTTACAACCTAGTTGTAGAAACCTCAAGCCTTCTTTGCAATTAAGCCAAAAAACCGTCGCACCCCTGACGAACTAGCACCATGCCCTCCACTCCGCTCCAGCATTGCCGCCTTTGTCGCTCGCTCCTCCCACCCAATGGCGTCACTTGTGGCTCACGCAATCGCTTAACTGCCCGCAATGAGCCGGCAGGACTTCTGAACGTCGTCACTGACTACGCCATCAACTACCTCCAGCCACCAACAATGTATCATAAACCTTAGCTCCTTGCTTAATTGCACTACGCCCATGTGACTAGGGATGCATGAGAATTGTTCCTACTCTATCGGATTGTTCAACGGTCTCGCCTCACCTGTACGCAAATTGTTCTACTTGACGGCAACCGCTTGAGGATTTCACCAGCTAACACAGCTCACCCACAAGTTCAACTTCCGATTGGAATAACTTCATCCCTCACACCAAGCTCTAGCCTACGTCCATTTTAAGGATTAACACTCAAGGCTAACTCAACCATTTTCTTCACCAAGATATGAACCCTTTAACTCGGATCCAGGTACTTTAGAAAATTCAAATTTATTTCACTAATCACTTTGATTCTATTATAATGCAAGGCGGGCCTTTTATATAGAAATGTTATTGTAAAATTTGAAAATACAATAATAATTGCTGAAAATAAAGTATCAAATAAATTTAAAACAAATATAAAATTAATTCTATTACAATAAAAATACAATCAACTCCAAATATGGTGTATCTCTAATTTCTTCTTTTGCAATTCAATCTCCCAATCAATTAGCATCACGAATCATTAATGAAATTCAATCTGCATGAAAGCTATGGAGACCTTCCATCAATCAAGGTAGTGTGATCTCATCTTGGTTGTCAAATTCAAAGCTTATTAAATGTAGACCTAATATTAATCCGTGTCCCCACCACAATCCCACATGGACTTGATTATTACTTTCTTGGCTTCTTTAACACGGAAGCCACAGTTGTGAATAAAAAAACTTTAGCGTGCACACCTAAAAGTATACATTTATCTCATACTATGTATATGTTCTATTGATTAATAGATTCAAAATAGGGTTAAGATTTGGGCTGAATTGACTATTTTTAGATATATTTTTATTTGATCCTAGATTTGGGAACTAATATGGAGAGAGAAGATTCAACATAATTATTTGATTTGTATTTTCTTTATTTGTCACAAGTGTATAAAGTATCTTATTTTTTGCATTTATCTTGTAATTCTAATTTTAGGCCCTGTTTGCCTAGGAGTTTAAAATTAACCTGGTTTAATTTTAACCAGGCATATCACATCACACATAAAATTTAATATTAAAAATTAAATTTATTTCACATCCTACACATATTACTAAAATAATAACTAACTTATATCACATCCCTCACATATTCCAACATAATAACTAACTATATATCACATCCCTCACATATCCAAATATAATAACTAACTTTATTTCACATCATTCACAACTTTCAATAAAAAAATATCTCTATCCAAATTTAATTTTAACCTTCTTAAATTTAACCTTACAAACAATCACACCCTTAGTGTCACGAATAAAGGAATCCCCTACTATTGTAAGGGGAGTTTATGATAAAATGATATCTAGTGTTTTGAGTGCCAACCTAAAGTAAGGTTATAGGGTTGATATTCTAGTTAAGAGAATAGCAGGGTTAGCAAAAAAAAAACATTGACTATTGAGTGATAATAAAACAAGAAACGTTTACAATTGAGCGGGCAGTTGAAAAATTCAGCAAAAACATACCTTTACAAGCCGCTTAGATGGTTCATCAACTTTTCCACATAGAAATGTCTTTGAAGTGTCCCCATGGTAACCCTGATTTTACAAAGTTTTCAGAATATATGCATAAAAGAACAGAAGAAAATATAACAGAGAAAATGAAGGCAACTAGTGAACAGGAAAGCAGAAATCATTTTCTAACATGCAACATAGCATGTAACACCTGAATCTTTATCAGTTATCTCTTAAAGATGCACAGCATAAGTTCTTTCTCTTACAGAAATTCCTTAATGCAAGTGTCAACAAGATGTTAGAGTCAACTGAAAATTTGAGTTCAGATTTAGTGGAATGCATTAACAAATGGTTTTAGAATTCTAACTTCTACTTGTGAAATTTTCTTGCATGCCTTAACACTCTTTAAGCAAATCCGGCTCTTATTTTTCCAGTTTTACTATCGATATCTCCTGTTCAGAAGAAATTCCAACTAAAAGCTTAATGAAAATATGCTTATGGTCATGTGCACTTGTTACAGTATCTGTTAGGTGCAAGTTCAAGAGACCTATTTGATTCAAGCATGGAACTGAAGTTTATGCTGGGCTGGCAAGCATAAATTCAAACAGATATCATTCCCTCAGTTTACAAAGATACGTCCAAATTGTCATGCTTTAGGATCTCGACTATAGACTCACATAGAAGCATGTAACACCAAAAAAAAGAAGATACTAAACACACAACAATTTAGGAGTTTGGCAGCATTAAGAATTAGAGACTCAAAAGTGTGAGCACTTTGAAGTTTGAAATTCACATTAAGAAAGAAAAAGAAAAGAAGCATCAAACTGTAAATTCAAAGATACAGGGAAAAGATGCACAATAACAAGACAATAGTGGTCCTCAGTTATTATTGTGTAGCACCATAACAGCCCTAAAAAGAATACTATAGTTTAGAGACTCCAGGATATTAGCTCAAACCGTGGAGATGATAATACTTTTGAACCAGACTACTGAAGTAAAGCATCTTTAATAAAAAAAAAGTAAAAAGTAAAGCATCTTTAATAAGGTCAAGCATCAACACCAAATGTAGTAAGCTCAATAGATATGGAAAAAGGAATTGCTAATGCAATGATCAATAGATAATTTCTCCAACCCATTCCAAAGACAAAGCGCCAACTTGAAAAGACAACTTGTGCTCTATGAATACAGATAACTTTAAAAGAGGCAAATTATACATTTAGATAGACCGTGACATCAATGTTGATTATGTCACCATCCTGCATATGAAGACAGAATTTTGGTCAAATTCAAACTCCCCATTTCATATATATGCATATAGTACTCATCTTACTTAAAACAATTTGTCATGCTTCGAAACCTGGAGTTGGCGTGAATCAGGTATCCCATGACACATGCACTCATTCACTGATGTACACACGCTTTTACGGAAGCCCCCATATCCAAGAGGGGAAGGGTAAGCACCAGCATCAATGATCATATTGTGCACTGCTTGATCAATTTCATTTGTCGTTATAGATGGCTGACAATGGTATAATCAATAATTCAATAAATAATCAAATATATGAAAAGGGAATAAAAAATTTCTATTTTTCAAACAACTGAACAAAAAGTAGCTGATTAAGCCCATTGGAAATAAATAAGAAGTAAAATTGATTTTATCAACAATTTTAAAAAGGGTAAATATCACCCGAGTCCCTGAAGTTACAACCATATTTCATGTAGGTTCACCCTGAGGTATAAAGTCCTTCCGTTAACTTTTTGTTAAATTTTCAATCACCAACTCCCTTCTCTCAAGTATGTAGAGAGAGAGAGAGAGAGAGATCCATTCAAATATGTAGAGAAGCCAATAATTGAAACAAACAAGGTGGTCCTAATCCAAAAATACCGCTTTATTAAATCCACCCAAAGCAAGCATAAAGTGAAAAGCAGAGCCTGGCTAACAGCCACTATAGCGAGAACAATTAAAGAAGAGAAAAAACAAAAAAGATTTTTCTAGGGAAGAGAGTCAAGGAAATCAAGAACCATTGACTTTCCTCCAACCTGAAAGCATCGGAAGCTCCATGGAAACATTTTCCTGTTCCCATCCGCCATTTCTTGCTGCCAGACCTCATCTCACAGCTTTGTAGCGACAAGGCCATCATAAACACTCTGGAAAAAGAGAGCGAGAGAGAGGGGAGAGAGAGCAGTTTTTTAAAAAATTAACAAACATGACGGAAGAACAAGCTGTGAAATGATTTTTACACCTCAAGTACCCAATAGAAAGAAATTCAAATTTGTGGACTTGTGTGAAATAAGAGTGGAACCTCAAGGACCCAGCAAATATTTTCTCTTTTAAAAAACATCTCAAGGAAAAAAGAAATAACTCTATGAGTGCAGCTCTTTACATCAATAATTTGCAATAAACCTTTAGAAGGAAGTGATTAGAACTCAAAGATATTTAGGATGGGGAGCCTTACCCTGACCAGTGTTCCAGCAAAACCCAGAACTCGAGCAGCAAGTTCACATGCAGCTCGCATTCTTGCAATTCCCTCACTGTCATGCACTTGATATTCCCTTGACAGTTCAGGCAACTGGTTTGAACCAACATAGGGAGGCTTTGGAATATGGTCTGGTACAGGCAAACGTCCAGACACCTTCCCAGGCCTCAATGGTGGCCTCTTTCTTATTTTTGTAGTCTCCTGCTGCTCCCTTAACCTTATGCCAAACAATACATAGAATTAAGAGGAGATGATCTATAGAGAGGGGCTCAAGACAATTTCGGAATCTTTCATTTGATCACGCCATTTTTATGGTTGATGGCTTTATAAGTCAAACACGATTCTTCCATCTATTCAACTTAAGCTTTTGTTATTTATTCACACACATAAATAGACAGAATAAATATATGTGCATTTAAACTATTACAGTTCCAGGATTGGAAGGTCGACTAGAGCAGAAAGTATCAATGAGATGGGAAAGCATGAGTTAACGTGAAAGATATAAGACAAGATAGAAAGCATACATGAATATGATCAATTCTTTCTAAATTATTATTGCACATAAGGAACAAAATGACAAAAATCTGAACGGCAACGATAAAGGTTACAATGATTATATGTGAAACCTCAAACAGAAGAATATGATCAATTCTTTCTAAATTATTCTGCTAAATTGATCATGGCATACATGGAACACTGGCCAAAATTGTATACCATTCATTGATGCCTAATGAATAAGGTGGAAGCACCTTAACAACACACTATGTTAAATAAGCTAAAAAAATAGTCTAAGAAATAAGACCAGACTAAGGAACTCCTTACAACCAAATCAACACGAGAGATATGAAAGGCATGTTGAAAACAAAAATATATCAAGTGGTAAGAAACCAACCAAAATCTTGCCAAGGTTAATTACCTCCTAATTCTCATGGCTTCTTCCAAACCAAATAGTCTTCTTGATATGATGAGATTGCACCTCTCATATATTGCTTTGCCTACATTGAAGAAACTAGATATAATAGATTCATGATACATGATACATATTTTGAGCAGCACAATTTGACGATATAACTAGTTGTTTAGCCAATAGAAGCTTAAACGTAATAAACCAAATGACTTAATGCATCTAGGTCATGAGAACAACATCAGTGACAAATTTGCTAAATCTACATAATAATTAGACCTGCATTTGCTAAATACTGTGACTGCAGGAAGCTACTCCAACTTCTTGTCATTCAAATGCTATAAAGACATAGTATAAAATTCTTGAAGATTGTTAGGTAAAAAATAAGATAAACCGCTACCAGATGTAAAGTAACAATGATAGCAGAGTTGGCATAAGTATTTTGATATTGTTGTGAGCTATCCAATGACGGAAAAGTATTTGATATTGTGAAAGCAGTGCTGGGTATAATCCTTTATTTGACTAAAACTAGAAGGAAGCAATCTATGATGCATAAAAGCAAAAAATGCGGCACCCAAATTTGCTTCTATGACAAGGATTTCGAGTCTCAGGAAAAAAATGATATCGGTCAAACCGTATAAGCGCAAAGACCGTCTGTCTAGTTCAACTATGTAACTTAAAGAAAACACCGCAAGGATGATGCGAGCTCTATTGAAATTACAGATGCCTACAACTCTAAGAAGAAGACAATGAAGATGAAGAACAAGAGGTTGACGAAGGAGAATAACAGGACCACAAACTTCCAGCATCCATCTCCACTCTTAATTGATTTCCAATTAAAGTCCATTACAAGGCTATTTCTATAATTTACTCAAAAACACCTGCCAAAGAAAAATCAACTCACAACTCTAGCACAACTCAGGTAGACAAATTGGGAAAACACAAGAAAGGGTTGTGCTATCATTTTGATGAGAAATTCTACAGGAATCATGTTTGCAATGCAAGAATGTATGTGTTAATTGTTATTAATGACAACCAAGAACTAGGTTAGCGAGACAACTTAGTGTTAGAATTGGATCAACAAAGTCTAGATTATAAAGAAGAATCAATGAAGGAATGCACTGGTTAAGCAACCATCTTCAAACTCTCTGAGGTTAAAATGGTACCTGGGAATGATGACAGTTCAGATGCTCATCAATGGGTGTTCAACCCAAAATTTCTTACAAGCTAAATTAGTTCAACGACAAGGTTTAGAAGTCTGTGCAGCTTCACACTTCATGGTTATTGGTAGGCAACATGGACACCTTATCCTGCATAGGAAAATGCTTGAAGGTAGGGGGTGATACTTCAGGAAATAAATTCGAACTTGATTTCTACATTTTACCAATTCAAGGAAAGGAAGGGGTCTTGGGGGTGCAATGGCCATCCTTGTTGGGGGATGTAATCACTAATTATAAGACACTACGGATAGAATTCCAATGGAAAGTGAAGCAGCAAGGTGAGAAGAAAGTTAATGGTTGGGAGAAACAATCAAATCAGTTGAAGAAGTTGGCAAACAGGGGTAAGATAGCCTACTGCTAGTAGCTAATGATAGTTAAGGAATTTCCGCCAACACAAGAATTGGTCTCATGGCAAATACAAAAGCACTTGTAACAAGTTAAATAGATTTTCGAAGTCAACTACCATGGCAGAGAAACAATGATCATCGAATGCATCTCAAAGTTGTTTCCACTCCTGCTAATGTGAGACCTTATCGATATCCTCATAACTAGAAATCAGAAATTGAAAGATTGGTAAAGGAAATGTTGGAATTTGCAGAGATTAGGTTCAGACAAAGTCCATTATCTTCTCTTGCATTAGTGATGAACAAGAAAGATGGAACCTAGAGGTTTTGTGTAGATTATAGAACATTAAATCAAGCTACTATTCCTCATCTTTCCCATCCCGATAGTAGATAAGATGCTGGGTGAACCATTTGCAACTAATCTTCTTTCAAAAATGGACTTAAGGACATGATACCATCAAATTAGAATAACGCCACAAGATATACATAAAACAGCATGCCGAACACATTAGAGACACTATAGCCCCGTTTGGCAATGGACTAAAAATCATGGCTAAAATTACCCATAGTCAAAATCTTAAATTTATTTTAAAAAAATTTAAAAAATTATTTTATATCTTATCTCACACAAATTCCAACATTAAATAATCACTTTATTTCACACCTAACACAATTCTCAATAAATCAATCAACTTTATTTCACATCATACACATTTTTCAAAAATCACTATAAATTCCAACCAAATCTTCTTTTTTTTCTTATTACCAAACAGAGCCTATGAGTTCATGGTAATGCCTTTCGGGCTATCAAATGCCTTCACCACATTCCAAAGTGAATGAAATGCTTAAGCCATTTTTAAGGAGGTTTGTTATTGTTTTCTTTGACAATATATTGATCTACAGTAGATCCTTGGAAGAACATTTAATTCATCTTTGAGAGGTTTTGAAATGGCTATGCGAAATTCTATTTTATGTGAAGCTTGTTAAGTGTAGGTTCGGAAGATCTTCCATGGAATAGGTTGGAGACATTGTTGTTGCTAAAGGAGTAAGACCAAACACAACAAAATGGAAGCAGTCAAAGCTTGGAAACCACCTAAGATAGTGAAATAGTTAAGAGGGTTTCTAGGATCGACAAGGTATTATGGACAATTTGTAAGAAATTTCATGCAAATGACAACACCACTCACTTCTTTATTACAAAAGGAAGCACTTAAATGGACTGAAGTGGCCAGTTGTTCATTTGAAGCTCTCAAGGCTGTTGTCACCCAAGCACCAACTTGATTTTAATAAACCTTATATGGTTGGCACTGATGTTCTAGGAATAGTCAGTAAGGACACCAAGTGGCATATATCAATAAAAAATAAACTCTAAGATGCGACGGGAGTCAATCTATGTTTTAGAACTATTTACAACCACAGATGCCATTACCAAATGGAGACAATAGTTATTGGGAGCAAGGTTCGCTATTCGTATTGTTCAAAAGAGTACGGGAATTAATGAACCAAGTTATACAAGCGCTCGTACAACAACAATTTGTAGTGAAGATGTTGGCTTGGTTATATGATTGAGTACAACCCAAGTTGTGTAACAAGGTAGCGATGCCCTATCAAGGAAAGTGGAAGTTGGGAAGGGTGAATCACCAAAATTAGGCATGATGTTAACCATCAGCTCCTCCCTTATTACTTTCTTCCTAGAAAAATTAAGGCAATAGATTCGTGATCATCCAAAAACGAGACATAATTCAGACAATTGAAGAGCAATTGGAAGGATATGAGAACTATGTTTGGAAAGGAGCATTACTATTTTTTTCAAAAATCGTGTAGTTATACCTATTCAGTCCAATTTGATAAATCAGATCCTACAAAAATTTCATGCCAAATCTATTGGGGGACATGGGAGAGATAAGAAAACCTTACATAGAATAGCCTTACAGTATTAATAAACAACTATGAAGAAGGATATTAAGAAATATATCTGAACTTGCCCAATTTACCGAGCAACTAAATACCAACCCTTACCACTATTCTCTAGCAGGATCTCTGGAACTTTTACTTATGCCTGCAATAGTGTCGGAAGGGATCACCCTTGATTTTAATATGGGACTTCCTCATGCAAGTGGAAAAAACGTGATTATGGTGCTAGTAGATTGACTTTAAGTATTTTTTGAAAATTGAATGACCTTAAGTATTGCTTACTTCTTAGTGCTACTGAGAAAAGCTTGTGCAGTCAAAGTTCTATTTTTGTAGCCAAAATTTGCATTCATGGAATACTGAGGCTTATTACTATTGCCAAGGAAATTATCTATATGAGCTATTTTTGGAGAGAATTGTTCCATCTATGTGAAACCAAGAAAAATATCGCATCTTCTAGAGTATTCAGGATTCTTCCGCTAATCAGAGAATTGCACGTCACATGCAACCCAACAGCTACATTAAGTGGGATCTAAAATGCACAAGGAGGGGAGTTGAATAGAATACTGTTTATATAATTAAAATAGATTAAGAAGGTATTTGATTTAATGTTATATTAATATTATGTCATGTTATCTAAATGTTATATCTAAGGTCATTTTTTTACTGATAATTCTATAATTTTTAAAAGGTTATCTAAAAATATCATTAAACTAAATAATTTCTTTTATCTAAATAACATGACATAACATCAAGATAATATTGAACCAAACACTACACCCCCTAAATTTATTTTCTAAAAACAATTGATTAAATATTTATAATTAAGCAAATTTAAAATTAAATTATCTAATTAGCATCAAGAGACTGCCTATAGGATCCTACAAAAAACTATTTTTTACAATCTTACACTATCAAGATATTGATTCTTGCATTGTAAGCATTGCTAACAAAAGAATCTTTTAATATCCAATAATAGAGAAAATTGATTACATACACACAACAAATTATTCAAATCATACATTATATTCATTTCTTATATGGCATGTATTCCATCTTTTTGTATTTTTTTTAAACTTATGTATATACAACAACAATAACAATGAAGCTTTTATCTCATAACGTAGTGTCGGCTACATAAATTATTAATTTCAATTGCATTTCATTAAATAATAACTCCTTGTTTAACTCAAATCATGCAAGATCGCTCTTCATAGCTTCATGTCATATTTTTTCAGCCCACTTTTTTCATATTTGCAAGATTTAATAAGCAAACTCTCCTGATTGGAATATCAATCAAACTGTGATTTCTATGTTCAAGCCATTTAAGGGCATTCTCTCTTAACTTATTCTCAATTGAGGCTATTTCAATCTGCTCACATATATATTCATTTCTTTATATCGTTCTTTTGTACATACTCACTCATTCACCTTAACATTCTCAATTTTTTAATACTTATTTTATTTATATATTTATTCTTTATAAGTTAGCATTTAGCATTATATAACATCGTTGATCTTACTATTATCTTATAAATTTTTAAAGTTAAAATAAAAATTTTTTATCACACAATATTTCTTAAAAATAAGAAATGTATATATATAAAACATAAGAAATAAGTAATATATATACACTATATATATATATGTGTGTGTGTGTGTGTGTATCAGAAGGATCAGTTCCATGTGAAACTTCGATCCGAATTGATTAAGGTCAATTCCATAATTTTAGGAACCAAAACCGACCAAAGTTCACTAGACCTGAGCTAGACTCAGTTCGAGTCCGGCTCCAACCTTAAGGCTATTTATAAATTCTCATTTCTCAATATAATGTTATTTTGGTTTCATGCTTCCAAGCTTTCAACTAGATAAAATAGTAAAACCTCAAAGCATAGTTATTTATAAATATTTAGATAAACACTATGCAAAGGAAAAATTGACTCACATCTCTACAACGACTCATTAGGACAAATCAGCATGCAATGACCCAATACGTCAAGTGCAAGTTGTAGGTCTCTAATTAGCGAAGATCCTGGGTGCTATAGAAGAGAAATTATTAGGTCCAAACAAAGGACCACATTAGAAATTCGAAGTACAATCACACAACAACATTTCCAGAAGCAAACTTTATGTGCAAGCGAAAGTGGAACAGCAATGTTTCTCATCATTCTCCTTACTTAGTAGACTATTTCTGCTACATAAGGCTACGTAAAGTCTACAAATGGGGATTTTGTGACTGTAACCAAAAAAATTCCTTGCTCAGCCACAGAATGCCTGTGGCAACCAAATAATGCTCTTATACGGCCTTTATATAGCAGAAATATCTGCTATGTCACGACGTTGTTCTTTCCACTCGCGTGTGGGGCGTGCTTGCTCACGCATAGTCGCATGAACGGACTACACATTTCTAACATGATCCTCTATCCAGACCCCATAAATTCTCCTTCAAGAAGCAATATTTCTTTTTCTCCCTCCTCCTACGGCACGAAATCTCTCGCACACAAAGGTCTCACTTTCACCCTCATCAGCCTTCTCTGCTCCTCCAGCTCCTCCTCACTGGTTCCACCACTCGTCGCCTCTTTTAGAAGGTTGAAATGTTATCGTGGCACAAAAATTCGGATTCAACAGCTGTTCGAAATCCGAGTCGCAATGTCACTGAAGAATAACAGTCTCTCTTTGGAGAACTGAGCCAGATGCGCCGCTTCTCACAAGAAATAAACTAGGGTTATGAAAACCGCGTACCAGGAGCAACGAGAAGGCATCTACTGAGGCACTGGTCGCCGAGGAATGACCTCTCCGATAGAACCCCGAAAGAAGAAGTCGGCAGCGACGCCGGCACCGGCACGCCGACAACGAGATTCGCCGCCATCTCCGGCGAGAAATCACCGCTTAAGACCAAGAAAATGAGCGGCGGAGAGTCTCTCCCCTTCGTCGTGTTGGGGGCGCTCAGAGCTTGCAAATCGATAGGCTGGAGGGAAAGATAAGGGATATCAAGCGCCGTTCTTTCCTCATCAGATGGTCCTCATTTAATACAAAATGCCCTTAATATTAAAAAAAGATAACGGGTGAATTGCATCTCAGAGGGATACTTGCAATATGATCTCAAAGTTTTAAAATGTTTTCATTTAAGTCCTGAATTTAATTCCCATCTTTTTTTATGTGATTCGTTTTTTTTTAACAAAACTATTAATTTTAATAAAGTCAAAACTATTAATTTTAATCAAAAAGTTAAAATATTTTTGAATATGATTAAAATACTCACGGCTGTGTGCTAGTGTGGATCCCAACATTCAATCTTTGGACTTAAATTGAAAATTTTAAAAGATTGAAAATAATTTATAAGTACTTCTCTACTTTAAGAACCTAGATGCAATTTACTCAAAATATAAATATTATTTAAATACCTATGATTGGTTTTAAGCAAATCTCTTTTTAATAGGATCTGTGAGCCAGAGGTTGGATCCTTATTTCACAAAAGTTCTTGAATTTAAATTTATTTTTAATAGGTCCATAAATTTAAATTCTTTCTAATAGGTCCACGACTTATATAATGTTTTTCATGCGGATCTGAGATTAATTAGACTTCCATTTCTAAAAACTAATTAAAAGGAATTTTTGTTGATTCGTATGAAATAAGTGTTCCAACCACAGGGACTCGTTAAAAAAGAATTCAAACTCGCAGACCAAATCTAATTTCGTGTTCATGAACCAATCTACCATACATAAGTAACAAATATGATAGGTATCTTATAATAAAATTATTTTATAATACTACATTGAAATTAAAATTAATATTATTGTAATTCTATTCAAGATTCAAGGTAGACCCTTAATTTCAGGTAGATTTATGAAAATAAAAATATTATTTGAGTCCCTCCTGCACATTTTATATATGAGTCATTTTTAAAAGATTATGTAATTTTTATCATTAAAGGATATTCCCTCTATGAGTCCCTCCCACCCGCCAGATCTGGAGGAGGGAGAGAGGGAATCTCCTTTAAAGGATAGAGCGGGGTGGCGCGGCCATAGCGGCTGCCGGATCGGGAGGATATTCCCTCTCTCTCTCCTCCCGATCCGGCGACCGCGCGACTCAGCGCGATCGCCGGCAGTATCGCGCAACCGAGCAAGGCCGCCAACGGGCGCGCGGGGTGGCACGGCGATAGCGTTCGGTCGCGCGGCTGCCGGATGATATTTTTTTAATAATAAAAAAAAAAAAAAAAAAAACTCAGATGATAATTTTTTAAAAACTAGGGACCCGGATGTTATAAAAAACATGAACTTGTATGATAATAACCCTTAAACTCAAGAACTTGAATGTAATTTGCGCTATAATGTTTATTAATATACGCAAAATAAAATTTTAAATCAAAAATAAGATTAAAAATTAAGCTGGATTCAATTCAAAATCAATTAGATTTTCGCCAACTCGAATCAAATTTAATTCGAACTTGAAATTTTCATGTTCGAGTTGAGGCAAACTTGCTCGAACGCGACTCGTTATCAGCCCTAGATGCCGAATTAGGCTTCTTAAAGCAAATTTTTTGTGCACTTTCTAATTTTCAAAAATAGCTTCCACAATGTGGCCATTTATTGTTCTTCCCTAATTGTCCATGCATGCATGCATTCATTCTTCCTACGTGCATGTGACTGCACCTAAACTAGACCTGGGCACGGGCCCGGGGACCCGCCCGACCCGATCTGATCCGACTCGAAAATTTTAGGGCTTGAATTGTAATAAAATTTTCATTTTATTTCTTTAACTCGGCCTGGCCTGGCCTAATCATTTTCATGATCGGACTTGGGCATGATCACCGGAGCCCTGACCAGGCCCAACAGCTAAAGGCTTCAATTTTTTTTTTACTTATTACAGAGAAGAGCTTATCATTCGGGTCGACCCAGCCCGGCTCAGCCCGAGGCCATGTTGGGCTTGGTAATATAAATTGACCTATATATATATATATATATA
>JAEMOT010002860.1:65639-81667 GCA_019297695.1 Apostasia ramifera | reverse complement strand
AAAGAGGGAGGGTAAGGGTATAATGGTAATTTTAATATTTTTTAATAATAAAAAAATAAAAAATGGACCCAGATGATATTTTTGAAAACTAGGGACCCCGATGTTAATTTAAAAAATGTGGACCTGTGTGATAATAACAATTAAACTTAGAGACTTGAGTGTAATTTGCCCTTGTATATATATTCATATATTGAGAGGCTCATCTATCCATGCACTTTAATGTAATTAATTTATTGTTCTTCTTGTGAATCATAGCTTCGCATGGTGCCAAGAAAGAGCCAGAAAAATGAAAGAAAAAATGAGCAGAAGAAAAATGGCCAAAGTACTGAAACTGCATAAGTGTATAGATGATAAAAGGAATTGAAGCTCAAACTGAAGAAAGCCTAGAGGTTGGGTGAAATCAAGACGAGCTAATTATAGCAGTTTAGCACTACAATAATTTGACGTATCAGAGCTGGCTAGCCTTATCGTTGTAAAGAAAAACAATCTGCATCAGCTTAGAGTCGGGGAAGTATATAGCTGATGTTAAGATAACCGACGGTAATTATAAACTGATGCTGATAATGTAATATCATCAGAGTCAGTATGGCGTCGGCATATGTCCTGACAGCAAAAAGCCTTTTAGCGTCGATATCTAATTCGATGCTGATAATTCGATGTTATACTCATTTTTGTTGCAGTATAGGGTATTAATAAGTCTACTTATAAATAATGAGTCTTACTCATAAGATTCATAATTTTAAATCGAGCAAAAATCAAGCAAGTTATCTGAGGATCACCGTAAATTCATTAATGTTACACCATTATTATTATGTCATATGTTATTTAAAGAAATTAATTATTTTTTTATTGAATATTATATTTTTCAATAATATTATAAAAAAATTCAAAATTTTAATTCAAAAAAACTTCTATATTATGTCACTCAAAATTGTAATGGAAAGTTATGTAAGGCTAAATTAATGTTTTATTATCATCGATTTTTTGATATAATTAATGATATTAAATCAAATAAATTTAACTAGTTTTGTGCTTTAAGTAAATTTTAGGGACATTTGGTTAGATATATATATATATATATATTAATATAATGTTATGTCAAAATATTTAAGTAAATTATTTATATAGTTTTGATCATGATATGCTAACTAAAAAATAATAAAATTATATATCACTCTAATTATGATAATCGAAAGAGGCGATGACAGAGAATTTTTTAAAAAAAAAAAGAGCTTGAGGATATATCATAAAAATGAATTCATAGCATGCATTATTATCTTTTTGGGCAGATTACACCCAGGTCCGTGAGTTTAATGCTTAATATCGCGCAGATTCATGTTTTTAAAATTATAACATCGGAGTATCTGAGTTTTAATAAATTATCAAATGAGTCCTTTTTTATTTTTATTTTTTTACTTTTTAAAATTACCGTTTTATCCCCTGCTGTTCTCTCTCCTCCCGATCTGGATCGGGAGGAGAGAGAGAGGTCGCCTCTCTCTCTCTCCTCCCGATTCGACGCACGCGCGCGGGCCGCTTGGCTGCCGGCGGGTCACGTGGCCGCCGACGGGTCGCACTGGCCCGCTCGCGTGCGCCGGATCGGGAGGTGAGAGAGAATGACAGAGGTAAAATGGTAATTTCAAAAAAATTTAATAATAAAAAATTAAAAAAAGAACTCATTTGATAATTTATTAAAACTCAAGTACCTCGATATTATAAATTTAAAAACGTGAACCTGCGCGATATTAAGCATTAAATTCAAGGAACTGAGTGTAATTTGCCCTTATCTTTTTAATAGAATCACAATGAACTAAAAAAATAATAATTTTACATAATATTAAAATCTAGCTATATAACATTGATATTTAGATAACACCAACATATGTAGCTTAATTGCATTGAACCAAATGCCGAGTTGATTATTAATTAAATTAAAATGTTTGATTAATTTTTCATCATACACAAGGTTCATATTTATTAGATAATATTTTTGATAAAACTTATAATAATCCATTAAATTTCAAAGAATTAATTAAAATCAAATTCAAATAAAATACTGCTCAAGCAAGTTTATGAACACAATTGCTACCCCAATCTTAAGTAAATGAATCCTTTTGTTGCCCTTCTTAAAATTTTTTTTTATTTAAATTAACTATAACATTTATTAGTTTTCAGAAAAATATTTTTTACAATAATTAAAATGAACTACCAATAACAATATAATATTTCTCAAAAAAACCTTTATATATATATATATATAAATAAATAAAAAGAGAATATTTTTAAGAGATATATGAAAATTTATCAATGGAAAATAAATTAAAAAAAAAAAAATTTAACAGCATTAAAAAAGTAGTAGGGGAAACTTGCTGCGCTCTGCATTCCCGCTAGCTTTCTTCTCTATCAAATAAAGGATCGGGAGGAAGGAGGCGGCCTCAGAGCACCGGCGGCGGAGCTTCCGCCGGAGACTTCGTGATTTCCTCCCAAAAAATCATCGAGAAATCTGAGCTCCACCTCACCGGCCGGCGGAGGTCCTAAGAAGGGCGCAGTGGGTACCCCGACAAGCAGCGGCGTTGCTGCTGGAGAGCAGAGCACGAGGTCTGGGTTCAACACTGGGGACATCGCCGGGATAGCCGCCGTTTGGTGCGCTATGGGATCCCTAAAAAACCCTTGCCCGGCGATGCGTGGTGGCGGCGGGAGCTTGAGGCCATGCGCGGCGGCGGAGGCGGCTACAGAGGAGGAGGAGGAGGAGGATGCGAGCAGCTTCTTGGAGAGCCTTGCGGCTCGGCGGGCAGCGGCTGTGTGTGAGCTTCCGGCGGGGAGGTTGCGGAGAGCGCCGCCCTCTGTCCAGTAGCGCCGGCAGGCGCGGCAGAAGTGGCGCGGCTGAGCTGAGCTATAGTTGTTGTAGTAGCAGAACTTGGTGTCGGCCGACTGGCAGCGCGGGCACTTCCTCGGAGCCTCGGCCGGCGGCTTTGCTGCCGCCGACTTGCCGCTTCTTGTTCCCCTGTCCTGCTGCCTCCTATGTTCCATCCTTCAGTTACAGAGAAGAAAATGACGTACGGAGGGAGAGATTGAGAGAGCAGGGAAACAGAACAGGAGAAACAGAGAATGAGAGAGCAGCAGCAACGGAAGAAGAAGAAGAGAGATGCAAGAAGAGTGCAAGGTGTAGCGATCTAGAAGAAGAAGAATGCAATAGGGACTGAAGATATGGCTGTGAATCCTGCATGAACAACAGAGGAGAGAGAGCTGAAATGGAGAAGAGAGAGAGAGAGAGAGAGAGAGAGAGAGAGAGAGAGATGCTCTATTTGGATCCTTATGGAAGTGATTTGTCAGATTTGTTTCGCCCAAATAAAAAATATATTTTATTTTATAAATTTAATAAAAAAATTTAATTTAATATTTATAGTTATATTAAATATGAAATTAAAATTAATTTTTATAATTAAAATTTATATTAGTTAAAAAAAAAACTCAAACTAAACCAGCCAACTGACGTGTTAAAGTAAATATGTGAATATACATTAAAAAATTTAAAAATAAATATATTTATAAAAAATTTAAAATAATATCAATTAAAAAAAAGTTTAGAGCGAGTTAGCTAATTAGATAATTTGGACATATAAATCGAAGACCAATTTAAATCCAATAGGAAGAATTTTGTTCGAATTTTTTACCCTAAATACCATAATTGAAAGTTATAGTACAGTAGATTTGAGCAAGGTTCGCTCTAATTTTAGGTAAGCTATCTTCTTACTACGCTAAAATAAGCTTCACTTCTATAAGGAGAGTTGAGTTATTAATCATTGCAAAAGACGTGACAATAAGAAATTATAAGCAATAACCCAGTATATTTATAACGAGGAGTTATTATTTGATAGAGTATAACGAAAATAAATGTTTCACGCAACCGACTTTACCCAGTAAAATAAAAGTTTGGTTGTTATTATTGCTGTTATTGTGGTATATGAATAGCTGTGATAGCATTTTTTTTTTGATAAGATTGATAGCATATTGTTAAATACTTCATAAAAATTGTTACTTTCACGATATAAGTAACATGAGGTAATCTCATTATCGTGTAAAACTATATATGAAACACGCGTCATTATTGGGACACATTGTTTTCGTCACGGTGACAAGAGTAATTGAGATTATGAAAGTAACAAAACCTAGCTGCCTCGATCTCCTAATAAGTGCGATCGTATTCGTGATACCAACGCTTACTTCGAATGATAAATCGATGCATAACGCATCTAAATTAAGAGCTCTCATGACTTCAAATATTGCGAGAATTGTTCGATTAGCACCACGACCCGACACATTGACTCGTTTTGTACCTCTGAGTCACTCATCGAGATTTGCCTTCACGATTTCAGCAAGGAAGATTTATCAGGGCCATTGAGTTTCATTGAGATTCGCGCCCGGGGTACTTCTTATCTCCTCACGAATCTCAACGCAGATCTAACGGCTCATAACCGTGTCGCATGGCCCGTAAAATGTGTAATATTTTGAAAATCTTGCGACTGGTTTCTGGCTCACTTTTAAATGCTCTTTCGGGTTGCATAATTTGTACATGGCCCGATATGGTCAACACTCAATGGCATATGCCAAATTAAAAAAAAAAATATTTACCTACATATCATACTATTTAATTTTATTTATATATTATTTATTTATTTTAAATTAATTACACTAATTACACTCAAAATATTATAAAACTTACAGACACACACTTGCGTTAAAACACACTCAAAATCTATTTGAAAAAAAAAAATCATTAGTAAATCATTAAAATTATATTTTTACTCTTAATAGTACATATTTTTCTCTTCTTCAACGCCACACTAAAGTGCTGATTTGTCCTAAAATCAATTCACGTCGTAAATATCTCCTTCCCTCGCTACCACCTAAACATCAATGTTTTAGAATTTTCACTCAAAATATATTTAAATATCCTTAAAATAATATAATGAACGGCTCAGATTTTTTGTAACCTAACTATAGTTAGGTTATTAAAAAATTACGATTACTTTTTATAATAAAGACAAGTTAAAGTGTGTGTATGTAAGATTTTATAATATTTTGAGTGTGCACAGTATAATTAACAAAGAATAGATGAGTAATACATAAAGGTAAATTATCCCTTTAAAAAATAAAAAAATTAAAAAAACTCGAATACACAATTTTTCATATAATGCTTGAATACATAATCAATATTATTCTCTTAGCTCAATGAAAAAAAAAATATTTGAATAATAAGAAGTCTCGGGGCTCATTTATTTTGAGCTTTTTTTGGTTTGATATAAATTTTAACTATAAAAATTAATTTTATTTTATATTCAGTAAAAAAAAATATTAGAATTACTTTATTTTATATTTTACATAATTTTTAATATTAAATTAAAATTTAAATTTATAAAATAAAAATTTTTTTTTTCTTGTCTAAAATTCAACCCCTCGAACTAAACGTGGCCTCAGAGTCGATTTACACTATTATTACAATTTTTTAAGTAGAATTAAAAATATTATAATATCTAAAAATAAAATAAATAATTAGAAAGAGAGATGAAGCTGGTTTCTCTTGCTTCAATTTCAAACAACTCTGTTTACAACAAAAATACAGTTATTTTCGCATTTTCGGCGAATTTCTCACACACATTAAAGGCCTCGTTTAGTTCGAGATTATTTTTTTTGTTCAACACAAATTTTGACTATAAAAATTAACTTTATTTCATATCTAATATAAATATAAATATTAGAGTTTAAAGTATTTCACATTTTATACGTTTTTTAATAGTAAAATAATTTTTTTTCTCATTAAATTTTTAAAAAAATATTTTTTCTTTTGTTAAAAAAAAAAACTGAAACCATAATCGTGACTTTTTTCATTAATAGTCAATAACCAGTTTTCTAGTGTCTAATTGAGAATAAGTCCAAAAAAATGATTTTAAATCGGTATTTAATCGTATAAATTATAGGTCGATAGAAATTTCAGTAAGAAGAATTGTAATATTAGATTTTAATTGCTTGTATAAAAAGAGCAAAAGGAAGACTAAAAAAAGACAATGAAGCAATTTTATTTGGTAGTATGTAATAAAAATAAAGTATTTATATAATAGACCCTCCTTAAAAAAATTAAAACTAAAATCCTATTTGGTACGAGGAGCAAAATTAGGATTAAAATGGTACTAATTTAAAAAATAATAATAATAAATAATTTTTTTAATCATTTTACGTGAATTTTAATATAAAAAATATTATTTATTTTCAATAAAAATACTAATTTTATTTCACATCTTAAAGCAAAATAAAATAAAATTAGTATTTTTATTAAAAATTATTGAGTATGTGAAATAAAATATTTTTTTATATTAAAATTCATGTAGAATGATTAAAAAAAGTACTTATTATTATTGTTTTAAAATAATATCATTTTAATTCTAATTTTGATCATTGTGCCAAACAAGACCTTAGTTTTGTTGTTAGTTATTATCGTTACTGTTGTCATTAATGGACAACTAGCTTCAATATTTAAGAGAGCATCTAAAAAAAAAACTACAAGTATATATAGTATTCATTGCAATTTTATGATCAACAGCTCGAGCTATTGAAGTCATTTGAATTTACTGTAGTAATCAGCAGATGCTAATAATACGAGTTTTATTAAACGACATTAAACTTAAGAGAGTATTTAATTTAATGTTATCTTAAAGCTACATCCTGTTCACTAGAGAAAATAATTGTTTAGTTTGACATCATTTTTAATCTTATAAAAAATTATAAAATTATCACTCAAAAGATAATATCTGGATATCATAACTTTAACATAACTTTAACATAACATAACATAACATAACATCAAGCGTGTAATTCAAGATATATTTAAGTATCACACTAAATGATCGAATTAACTTTAAATATTATATATGTGATTTCAGGATCTGAAGAGAGAGAGAGAGAGTAGTGTAGCATATAACGACTAAATTCGAAGCTAATGTTGAGTGACTACTCGACTCGCATATATGTAAGTTCCCAAGATAGCACAAGGAGATGCCTCTTCAGTCACGAAAGTACAAGTTTCAGCTTGAATAAAGCAAATCCGTGTGACAGTGTTGAACTAGCAAGTCATGAAAGTTGATACTAGAGTTAGATGACTTCATTTACAACATGATTTGACAATAGAGAAAAAGTTTTTGATAAGTATATAGTGTTAAAATGTGATTTGAATAATAATTAAATAATCCCAATTATAAGGATTATTTGTTAAGCTGTTGAGATTTTTATGAAAATCAGATACAAGATTTGTTATAAGCTACCATTATAAATACGGGATGATCAGGTAAGCTGAAAAAATTAGAGAGAGAGAGAGAGAGAAATAGAAAAGAAAACTGGGATTATCAGAATTTTTGGTGGAAGGCTGCAAGTTCTCAAGCTTCTTTTTGGGAAACGTGAATAGGTGATTCACTTGGGTATTTTCAGCAGTGATTTCTCTTGAATCTTCTTCGTAGGCAACGGAGGTGATTTCCTAGGAATCTGGAGTCAATCATCTGAGGCTCAAGGTGCGATTGAATTGTCTACTCTGAAAGAAGAAAAGATTCAATTTTTGTATCCCGTCTGAGATCGAGAACCGAGTGATTGGTGTAAGATTCTCTTTCTATCTGGTTTTTATATAATAAAGTCTCTCTCTGCTCTCCCCGTGGATGTAGGAGGAATACCTCTGAACCACGTAAATCTGGTGTTCTTGTGTTTGCTTTGTTTTTTTATTATCATTATTTCTCATACTTATCTAGCACAATTTATTTGACTAACTACATGTCCGGCGATCCGAATTTTCCGCTGCGTATTATTTCACAACAATATAGAACAATAAATTTGTAAAAACTCCTAATAAAGGTAAGAAAATTCTAACATAAAGGTTTGAATCATTAATTAGTCTCAAGAAATAATCGAAATATGGGTTTTGACAAACAAAGACATTGACATGCATTCATAATAAGCAAAGACATGAGCCTAGTTTGATCTTTGTCAAAGCAAACGCCACCGTTAAAAAAAAATGTGAGATCGATTCAATTTAGGATGAACCAAAGCAAATCCTATATACTATACGTTATGTCACGCCCTATTATGTTTATACGAGGATTAAGCAATAGATAAGTAGCCAAGCTAAGCGTGAAGCAAAATGATAAATGTTAACAACTTAGTCTATAACTGTTAGTGAAACCTCTCACATCTCCTATTACTTTTTATATGTTCACTGCAAATTCCACAGGAGTGTGTATGAGAGGTTTTACCTAATAATCACACACTAAATTGTTAGTATTTATTATATATGACTTTTGATGCTATGTAATCTTATAGGGGTCATTTGGTAGGTTAACCCAACTAACCCACTAAACGCTCAAACAAGCATTTTTTTTAAACTTGGGTTAACAAATCCAGCGGGATTCCTTAACCCGCCTATCCCGGAATGTAGCTACCCCATCAGCGATGCTGGGGTAACGGTGGAGAAGGCGGAAATGGCGGAGTCTCTCGCGTGTGACGCCTTTGCGAGCGGTTGTCTTCTGCTCCGACGCACAGGACAGCGCATTGCCTCTCTGGCAGTGGAGAGATCGCGGTCATCCGGCTCTCACTTGCCATTCTCCGGCTGTAGAGGAAGAAGCTCGCAGCAACCAGCGAGCTCTCCTGGCTCCTCTGCCATTCTCCGATGCCGCCCTCCCCTCCGTCGTCGCTGGCCTTACGGCCCCTTGCCTCCACCTCCTTCTCTCCAATCCCCTGCTCTTCCCCCTCCTGCAGGAGCACTCAAACCAGTGATCTCTCCTGCGACTCCTCCTCCCGCCTCTGCCACGTCTCGCTCACCTTTCTTTTCACCGCTCAGCTCGGATCTTTTCGAGCCAAATACGTGTTTTTTGCCAAACAGAATTTCTGTTTATCCCAGGTTAACCCCAAGTTAACCCAGGTTATCATCCAAACAAAAAATCGCATTAAATCCCATACCCCAGCGGGGGTAAGTTATTAATAGGGGTAAACTACCCCGGGTTAGCCTATCTTACCCTCGATCCAAACAGCCCCATATAATATCATTCAATTTAGATCTATGATGGCCTGTGACCGATAAGGTTGGAAAGTGATCACTAGGTGATGTTCCAGGAGAAAGAAATCACTGGAGTAAAGTTCAACTCCGAACAAGTATTTAGTCATAAAAAATGAACTAGTGGAGTATTTTTATTATATTTAATTACAAAAAAACATTATTTTTAAGATGAATAGAAAAGTTAGTTAACTTGATACTCAGTTTCCATCAACTATATCTTGATTATTGATGCTATTGAGTTAGTGCCGGCCTATATATCACACTTTATTATTATTGAGCTAGCTTAAGGCACTATATATATATATATATATATATTTGTAGATGCAAAGGCTTTTATTAAGAAGATATTTTATTCCCCGTTTATTTGCCCATTTAAAATTGACCTGGTTTAATTTTAACCAGACATACCACATCACACATAGAATTTAACATTAAAAATTAACTTTATTTCACATCTTACACACGTTACTAAAATAATAACCAACTTATATCACATCCCTCACATATCTCAATATAATAACTAACATTATATCACATCTCTCACACACCCTAATATAATAACTAACTTTACTTTACATCATTCATAATTTTTAATAAAAAAATATTTCTATTCAAGTTTAATTTTAACCTTATAAACAAACAGACCTAGTGATTAATTGAGAACTGATCAAGAGATTCAAATAAAAAAAATATAATGCGTTAAAAATAGGAAAGAGGGAGATTTTCAGCTTAAGTTTTCAAATTATATTTATATATTTATTTATGGGATAATTACCTACAAGCCACACAATTTAGTTTTATTTATGCCTTACCCATCCATTCTTAGTTAATTACGCTAGCACAATCAAAATATTACAAAATCTTACGTACACACATTTGAGTTAAAATTTAATCAAAATTTATATGAAAAAAAATATTTTGTTAGTAAATCAGTAAAATTATATTTTTACTCTTAATGGTATATATTTTTCTCTTCCTCAATACTACAATAAAGCGCTGATTTATCCTAAAATCAATTCACATCGCGGATGTCTCCTTTCTTTGCTGTCACCTAAACATTAAGGTTTTAGGATTTTCACTCAAAATATATTTAAATATCCTTAAAATAATATAATAAACTGTTTAAATTTTTTGTAATCTAAATATAATTAGGTTATTAAAAAATTATGATTACTTATTATATTAAAAATAAGTTAAAATATGTGTATGTAAAATTTTATAATATTTTGAGTGTGCATAACGTAATTAATTAAGAATGTATAGGTAAAGCATAAATAAAATTAAATTATGTGTTGTTTAGTTAATTATTTTTTATTTATTTAATGACTGACAGAATTAGCTGACAACTGATATATAGTTAAAATAAATAAAAAAACTTTAATCCTTAATTATTTATTTTTTGAAATTTACATTATTTTAATTCTTTTTTAAAAGCAAAGGAAATGCATGAAAATGTGATAGGAGAAATAACTTTTGCAGAAGAGGCCAGAAAAGCACTTACAACATTGCATGTCTGAAAGAAAGCCTGCACTCATACAGTACTTCATTAAGCACTCCAACATCAAAAAAAAAAAAAAAAATCTTAATTTAAAGATTTCATGCAGCTCCCAGTTTCCTAATTAAAAGAAAAAAAAATTATAATATAATTAAATAAATACATAATATTCATAGAATCTAATTTCTAACATAATATTTTTTCAAGTATTTTATATGTAGAAGTAGCTAGTATTAATCTATAATGTTATTAATTCCAAGCATAGCAAAAAGTTTATTAAAGAGTAAGGAAGAAGAAAATTCTCATTTTTTAAGGATTAATAAAAGCAAAAAATATTTCATTAGAAATTAAATATATATATATATATATATATATATATATATTTGAACTTGTAAAATTAACATCATTTGAAGAAAAAAATTTAAAAGAAATACAATCTAATTCATAAATTCGCCCTAATATTATCTAGCAAATATTTAAAACTAATTACAAGTTCAATCACACTACAGGAATAATAGTTTTTTATGTCGGTGAGTATACATATTAATACTCATATAAGCATCCGCGTCGTGTCTCCTATGCCAAACGACGGTCTAGCATCGATTTTGCACTAATTAGCATTGACAGATCACTTGGATAATATCAATTTGCAAAAATAATTCTAACGTGTATGGAAAGAAAATTTCATTAATATTTTGCATTAAATTAACATATGCAAAAAATAACTGACACACATAAGACTTTGTTAGAATTTGTTCAACTGTCGACACTGATAATCACTTTTTGTGTCGATCATCAGTGCCTCAATGCACCCAACTAGTGGGATACATATGAGAAAAACCTCATACTAAATGTTGATCACTAAAGGCATTGACGTAGATGTTACCCATTGGTCTTGGCACGTTAATTTTATGACGATACTTTGAAGTTGCTCGCACTTGTGTATTAATTTTAATTTAGTTTATAAAGTATTACTCTCACAAATGAAAACGAATGAATGTATATATTTTTGCATAGCAAATAATATTATTTGAGATAATTAATCACAAACGTCAAATATCTATTTTGCAAACAAGAAAAGAAAAACACATTAGTGATTGCTTCTAATAGAAAAAAAGAGAAGAATAACACAATCTACACGATGGAAAACCAATATGAAGGAAGAAGAAGAAGAAGAAGAAGAAGAAGATCTATTGTGCCTCCCAAATGCAAATGAATGAATATATATGTTTTTGTATCGCAAATAATATTATTTGAGATAATTACTCACAAACTTCAAATATCTATTTTGCAAACAAGAAAAGAAAAACACATTAGTGATTGCTTCCAATAGAAAAAAGAGAAGAATAACACAATTTACACGATGGAAAACCAATATGAAGGAAGAAGAGAAGAGAAGAAGAAGAAGAAGAAGAAGAAGAAGATCTATTGTGCCTCGCAAATGCAAATGAATGAATATATATGTTTTTGTATCGCAAATAATATTATTTGAGATAATTACTCACAAATTTCAAATATCTATTTTGCAAACAAGAAAAGAACAACACATTAGTGATTGCTTCCAATAGAAAAAAGAGAAGAATAACATAATTTACACGATGGAAAACCAATATGAAGGAAGAAGAGAAGAGAAGAAGAAGAAGAAGAAGAAGAAGAAGAAGAGCTAGCAATGCATGGGTATGTGTACAAACTTAACATACTAACCAAAATCCTTTTAAGCTGGGGATACAGTTCATGATCATGATCAAGAAACAAATATGATGGATGGATCAAGGTTCCTCTCAGACCAAAGCGGTCCAACATGAACTCTGGATCCAATCCTTCTCCCCTTTCTATGATCATTTCTCCAATCTATAGCTGAAAATCGAGATCAGCATGAGGAAATCTAAACGAAAATCGGAGGAAATGAATCGATTGACGCTTATCCCGTTCGAGCATGAAGATGATGATTTGAAGGAACAATGGCGCCACCGTCGCCTGCTAAATAGAGATAGGGGGACTTTCCGGGGAAGGAGGAGCAGATTCCGTCCAGTGGGTTCTGAGCACCTGCCACTGACATCGCTGGAAAATCATCGCAAGAGACCCACGGGAGGAAGTTCTCAGCTGCCGCAGTTGCTGCCAGGGTTTGAGAATCCAACAACGGCTGTCGGAGATCAGGAAGATGGCCGGAGATCCCAGACTTGAAGAGCTCTTCGTACCCAAGAGGCTGCAAATCGAGATTGAACCAAGGGAGGAAGAACCCATTGGCTGCGGAGTTCGCCGGCGGCAGGGGCGGCAGTTGCAGGGTTTCTGTAGTAGGCGGTCGAATCTTGGCCACGGCGGGATTCGGTTTGCTGGGGCGCTTGTTTTTCCGGCATCCGCCGCCGACGGGGACGTTGCGGAGAGTGCCGCCGCGGGTCCAGTAGCGCTTGCAGGCCTTGCAAAAATGGCGGGGCTGCGAGAGGCTGTAGTTGTTGTAGTAGCAGAATTTGGTGTTGGTCGAATCGCACCGGGGACACTTCAGAGGCGGCCCGCCGGAGTTCTGCTGCCCGACAGTGACGCCGGCGGCGGAGTTGAACTTCGCAGCCATCACCGTGAACCCAATGAGAGAAAATCAAGGAGGATGAGGGACACAGAGAGAAAAAGAGAGGGATAAGAGGAGGAAGAAGAAGGTTCGCGGCCAAGAGCTAGGCGACAAATGGCGCATGCATAGGAATTATTGAAGGAGACGGAGGTGGAGGTCTAGAGAGAGAATGTGCAGGAGAAAAGCAAACTGTAGAGATAGAAAGAGAAGATAGTGATATGCCCTATGGCCAATGGGAGTAGCTAGAAATAAAAAATAAAATAAAATCTTTAATTTATTGAATTTTTTAATAAATTAGAATTATGACTCATCATAGAATATGATTGGCAAAACTCAACTCAAAAATATTTTCTCTATCAAAAAAAAAATCTAAACAAAAACTTGTTCTAAAATACTTTTGTTCGACTCCAATTACTCGATGAATATTTTGTAAGATCAAGAAATACGTCTAAAGGGATCAAATATGCCCTAATTAAAATTTAATTTCGTATAACTAGATCACAACTAAGATGACCCCACAAGTACAACTATACGAGTAAATAATAAATTAAATAACGAGCGAAAGCGACAATGAAAGTACAAAAAAGTAAATAACACGAGGATATAACGTGATCTGGCTCAAACTCGAGCTTACATTCACCCTAATCCAATCTATTTGTCTAACTATATAGAATCACTCATTTAATCAAAAACGAAAAAGCCTGTACATCTTCTTCTTTATTTGAAGCACTCCTTTTCGACGTAGGGAATAATTTTCACATCCCCATTTCACTCGAAGAATCCTCTTTATATCTAGTACGAAGGATCCACAAAGCATCTCCCATTATCATTCATTGAAAGGCTCTTTTCATTAATTAAACGAGAAAAATAATAAAACCAACAGTGATACAGGAATATGCAATAAATATAAGCTAATTAATCTCTCCTCTTCCTCGAATTACACCTTTAAGAGCTCGGTGAGAGGATCACCAAATGAGCACTTTGATCACTTTATCTTCACTAATCACTTTATAACCAAATATACGTTCAAATATAATCTTGAAAAAATCATCAATATACCTCAAAACCTCTTAATTATCTATATAGAAAAGGTTTTAACAGCTAATAAAAATTATTTTAAAATTATCTTTGATTGATCGAGAAAATAGCTATTAATTAGAAACTCAATGGACACATTGTAAATAGCTTTGATCAATCAACTATTAATCAAAATTCTTTGATTGATCAACTGATCGATCAAAATAGCCAACTTAATCTATAGCTTATTCTATCAAAAGTAGCATGTTTGATCGATCAAGAGTTTTTGATCTATTATTTGATCGATCATCCGATTGATCAAGCAAACATTTAGATCTATCAGCCAATTTATCAAACAATTTGATTTATCAGATGAATATCAATAAATCTATAAACCTAAATATTAGTTTATTTACTCAATCAAACTCAAATCATATTCCAACTAACCATGAATAATATCCTAAATGTTCATATCATGATCTACAAGTATCCTAATACTCTAAAGGCAATCTTATAATATTTCTACTAAAATATAAATAATAAATAATAATTTTTTTATATTGAATAATAAACACTAAACTTAATCTTCAATTTAGCTCTTCTTCATTTTTAAGACTTACTTATCAATTTTAATTACCCTAATACTTCACTTCAAGTTTGATTTCATTCCTCAAACTTCTTTTACTTTAATCAGCGTGGAACACTAAGTTAGTAGTAAAACAACAAGCCTGCTCATATTAAACTCAATAGTTCGTTAGTTACTAACTAACTTAATTAAACATAATAACAAATATCAAAATACATGATTATAATTATAATAGTGGAATCAATATATTTTTTAACTTTACAAGTTCAAGAGAGCATTAGTGTGGCTTCTAAAATTAATCCTCGTAACATATCGACAACAAACACCAACCATGTCATTCCATAAAAGTTGCGACCTTCGATCTTTTTAGGAACGATGCCATTAATTAATAATTTTGATTGGCTATCGACCACAAAGGGGTTCGGTGCTCATTTATGAGAAGAACCACGAGTTGATACGACAAATGAGGGCTTCGAGAGCTTACAATCATCACAAGGAACATTCTTTCTGCCTCCACAAATATGAGATCAAGACCGACAAGAAACAAATCTCTAAAAGAATTCATTAAATCACGACTCTTAGGCCCTGTTTGGCGCAAGGACCAAAATAGTATTAGTTTAAAAAATAACAATAATAATAATAAATAAATTATTTTAATTATTCTACACAAATTTTAATATAAAAAATAAAATTTTTTACTTCACATACTCAATAACTTTTAATAAAAATATAAACTTTATTTCACATCTTAGATCAAAATACTCGATTTGAATATTTTGGTCTAGAATGTGAAATAAAATTGATATTTTTATTTTAAATTGTTGAGTATATAAAGTAAAATAATATTTTTTATATTTGAATTTGTGTAAAATGATTTAAAATATTTATTTATTATTATTATCGTTGTTTTTTAAATTAGTACTATTTTAGTCCTGTTTTGGTCCTGTTTTTGTCCTCGCGTCAAACAGGGCCTTAATCTATTGTAGACATAATATGACAACTAAAGAATTTCAAATCGATTTGTTTTTTCAAAAGAATAGACGTTATAACTTTCGACAACTCATTTGAAAATTGTGATAATAATGTGGTTCAAAACGTAAGAGTTTTTGATACCTAAGCATTGGCTTAAGAGAACACCACATTTGAAATCGATTCGGAGCCCGAACCTTGCCCTGTTTGGCGTGAGGACCAAAAGAGGACCAAAACAGGACAAAAATAGTACTAATTTAAAAAACAACAATAATAATAATAAATAAATATTTTAAATTATTTTACACAA
>JAEMOT010002860.1:36051-57508 GCA_019297695.1 Apostasia ramifera | reverse complement strand
TAATAATAAAAAAATAAAAAAGGGACCCAGATGATATTTTTGAAAACTTAGGAATCCCGATGATATAATTTAAAAAACTTAGACCTGTGTGATAATAACCCTTAAATATAGGGACCTGAGTGAAATTTACCCTTAGAATTTTAATTCATATATATGTATATCAAAATTCATTTTATTTATTTTTTTAATATTAAGTTAAAAAAATAAAAAATATCTCTTTATCTTTACTTTTTCCTTTTTCTCTCTCCTCTCTAAATCCTTGACGGGGTTCTGTGGCCGCCAGCAGAGAGGCGGACAGAAAGAGAGCAAGACCAGAGAGAAAGAGAAATGAGAGAGAATATAAAAATATTTTGAAAATTTTAATATTAAAAAGTTTTTAAAAAAAATTAGTAGACATATATATATATTTGAATTATTAAATTTTTAAAATTATAGACCTAAATAATATTCTTCTTTAAATTTAATAACTTGAATATAATTTACTAAAAAATGTATAATGCAAAATCTTTGCTATCATAAGAATATTCACAAAGATCTTCGAAAGTTCAGCCATTTACAAATAAAACACTAAAATAGCCTCAAAAGGGAATACACAAAGATGATTAAATTATGATTTGAATAATCTTTATAGCATACCATATATAAATACCACATTTTAAATGTTTAATATAAATATGTAAGTTTTTTTTTGTAATATTTAGATAAAACTTCTTTTAATTATACAACACTTCATTTTTGACATCAAATAATTGACGAAAAATTGATCTATTTTGTATCCTAACTCGTGCTAGAATCAAATTATCCCATTAGTGTTATCAATAAAAAAAAAATATTCAATTAATTTTTATTTGACTACAGGTCATTTTAGATATGCCTGTGACCAAAATAACTTCTAACTATTTTATTATTATTTTTTTTCAATTCTCATTCTTAATACATTAATTTTAATATAAAAAATTTACTTTATATTATATTTTATATAATTTTTAACATATTATACTTAAACTTTTTATTTTTTTTAATAAAATAATTCGAAGCTATTTTAGTCATAGCCTGACCTCCAACCAAACAGAGCGAAAAAAGGGTATATGGTATCGTTTTGCAAAACTCATATCGACAAAATAAGAAATATTGATGCTGGTCTTACTGCAATTTGTTGAGTTCGAGAAAGAAAACGATGCATAATAAGCACACAAAATTAAGAGAAGAGATCCACATGAATATTATGATTTTAATATTCCATAATCTCCCATAACAATCAATAACATCGAGATATTTCTTGAATAATTAAATTTCGTGTTTGTATTGAAAAGAATGAAATGATTATGGATTTAATTAATTAATTTGGAAATTGATTAGTTGTTATTAGATTAAAATACCCTTAGATGATTTTAGAATCAAAGAGAAAGGGTGAGAGAGACTTAAATCATTTAATAACTAGATGGATTAATTAGTCCATAATTGAGAAGAGAGGGAGGTCTTCATCAATTCAAAGAGGAATTAAGTCCAACATTATCTTATGATATTTTATTCTCTATCATTTTCGCCGAAGAACAACCTAGCGACTACGAAGAAGAGATCTAGACTCGTTATATTGAAACCTAGGGAGAGGCAAAGGAGATCTAAGATCTTAATCACCATTGCGAATACAATGTAGGTGGTAAAATGCACAAATAGTATAGATCTCGTACCATCCATCAAGAGTCGTCTAAATTCTCTACTTTGATCTATATAAAATATCGAATGAAATGATGGATGAAAGAAGAGACCATTAAGTGTTTGATTTCATTCACAAATGTATTTGAAATTATACTAATGTTTATAGTATAATTTGAATTAATTTAACTTTTTTAAATTTATCATTTAACTAGTATTATTTAATATAATTAAATTAATTTGAAATAATATTTAATTTAAAGAATTCAATCAATTTAAATCTAAAATTATAAGATCTAATTTGGGTATGCCTTCATCATTATATTTGTAATATTTATTTTCCAATGAATCGAATTAGACTTGAACCAATTGACTTAAATGGTATTTTTTTGTGATAAGATCAATCAAGGTTGATATTCGAGATATGTACAAGAAGATTTTGTGACCAAAAAATGAGAGGCGAATTGGAGCTTGTTGAAAAAGTGCTCAATAGTAAATGCTTTCAACTTGATCGTCCATTTTTCTCGAGCCAAAGGTTGATTTATAGGAGGCGGAGAAAGATTTAGTTATTGTATTAGCGCACTTTTACAATTTTTTTTATTATTTTTGAATTATACTTCTCTTCACTTGGGAGGGCTTTTAAGGAGTGACGAGGAGATGTGTGTGCCTTCATTTTCTAGTGAAGAGGGTCTTTACATAATAAAGCTTAAGGAGGAAAACATGCAGCGAGTTTTCTCCATTATTCAGTGCAAAGAGGGTGTTCTTTTAATAAAGCATTTCGGGGGTGCTACTTAATGTGTTGGTGGGGTGAATGTAGGCACAGAAGATGCTAAACTACATTGTATTATTATGTTTTTTTCAATATTTATTTTTTTATTTTTTTTACCATATTATATTGTACATATCTATGAAATGCTTTTGCATTATTATTCACTATTATTACCTTATTGTTACTAATTATGTTTCTAAGATTATTTCAGTACAATTTTTAATTTTTTTGAGATATATCTATTCAGTCCTCCGTCTAGACAAAATCTACGATCCCACATCTGTGACACGATTGAGCTTCTTGTCGAGCTTGGGGTCCACGTGATAGTTGCTTGGTTTACTATTTAAAGTTTATAACAGTCCAATTTATCACAAATATCATCAATTTTAGTCTAATAAGTCTCACAATTTGAAAGTGAGTCTACATAAGAAGAGCATGTTGTCATATATACCCAGTATCTAATGCAGAAATCATAGCGTTAGATTACATAGATAATGTTCATTAGACCATGTTTAAGTTAGCTCAACACAATTGACTCATGCTCAAGATTGATTTGACACTAAATTCATTAAAAACAACTATAATTTCTTTTACATATGTTCTTTTTTAATGTTTAGCCTTAATTCGAAAAGCTCTTGAAGAAATGTTTCGACTAACAATCGGTCTTGTGGGCAGTTGCTTGAGTTTTCAACTTAAAATTTCATTATTTAGTCTATCAATATTTTTTTAATTAATAGATTAATTCAATTTATTTAAAGGCTAAATTAATATTTTAAATAAAGATAAAGTCTAACCTTTCCTATTAATTAAAAAAATCTTATATTAATATATTAATTAGTACAAAAGGATCTGTTTGCACTTAACTTACAGCTAGATAATCTATCCAGTTAATTTAAAAATTCGAGAAACTTAGATGCACATAAGTTCAAACTCCAAGATTTAATTACGATTAAGTATTAAAATATATTTAATAATATAAAAAATATTAAAAATTTCAATAACCTATGTCATTTTTATTGACTAGAAGGTAGGGCTGTTATCAGACTGATGTCAAGCAAGTCAAAGACAACTCGAAATCGAAAATTTTAAGTTCGGTTCGATTTGGTTTGAAATCTGTCTGAAATCTTAATGAGATATGATTCGAACTGGCTTAAAAATGACTCAATTTTGAGTAAGCTCGAATCGTGATTCGAATCTCCTTGTAATTATAAAAAAATATAGAAATATTGTGTTCAAGAAAATTTTAATCCTTAAACCTTAAGGCCCCGTTTGTTTGGCCATTAAAAATTAATCTAGTTTAATTTTAACCAATCATATCACATCGCACATAAAATTTAATATTAAAAATTAATTTTATTTCACATTCTGCACACATTAGTAAAATAATAACTAACTCATATCATATTCCTCATATATCCCAACATAATAACTAACTTTATATCACATCCCTCACATATTCCAACAAATAACTAACTTTATTTCACATCATTCACAACTTTCAAAAAAGAAAATATCTCTATTCAAGTTTAATTTTAACTTTATTAAATTTAACCTTACAAATAAACAAGCCCTAAGAAATAAACCTTAAATCTCCTCTACTCTATCACTAAACCACTAACTAAATAATATATAATAGCATTTCATTTATGTTATACATGTAATTTCGAGCCAAATCGAATAATGTTTCGAGCGAGCTAGGGCCAACTCGAAATCGGCCCGAAATGAATTTCGAGCCGCCAAAGCCCTTGGCTCATAATTCGATTTAAAACTTTCAAACTAATTTCAAGTCGATTAAAAAATCAAATAAAATTCAAGCGAGTTTCGAGTTTCGAATATTTTTAATACCCGGTTGGAGGATATAATCTATATCCATTATAATGGAAATACAAAAAATCCCTCCCACCAACAAATGATAAATAAACAATTATTTTTCTTCTTAGGATAACAATAGACAATCAAATCTGACAAAAAGTGAGAAATTAAAGATGTCGCACGCGCAGCTTGAAGTTATTTATTACTACTTTATCGACTGTAATATATCTGACAAAAATCTCTCTACCATTAAAAAAAAAAAAAAAAAAAAGACTATATCGACCGTAATCGCATCTACCAGCTCAGTCAATCCCGGGCTGATCACAGTCCACATGCCGAGCCGCCCGGTGGGCCCGGATAAAGGAATGTTGGGGACTATACGATATTCAGCGGCCACTAATTTGATCAGTACTTTTCTCTAGATAATAATAATTTTTTCAATCAAATTTTTTCAAATAAAAATTAAAAAATACCTTACTTTTTTTTAAAGTAGATACGGTCAAGCTTTTAAAAACTGGACCGAACTGGCGGATTCAATCAGTCGAACCGTGAAATGATCAGTCAACCAGTCCGATTTAATTTTATAACCGGATCCGTTTAAAATCGGCCAGAACCGGTCTAAATTACGGTTCAACCGGTCAACCGGTGCACCGGTACAATTGGACCGGTTGAATTTAAAATTAAAAAAAAACTTTCCTAAACTCTGGGTCCCTAACTCAGCCTCCGTTCTGCGGCCTCTACTCGCGCGACAGTCACGAACTCGCGATTTATCTTGCCTCGCACTCTCCTCTCCAGCCCCCATCCTTTCAAAATAATTTAGTATTTTAGTGATATGAAATGATGAAATGATAAAATGATTTAGTATTTTAATATTGATAAAGCATGCATTTGTTCAGATTTTTTAATGATGTACTAAATATTATACTCAATTTGTGACTTGCAAATATTTTATTAGGTTATTATTATTTTGATTTGCTTCGAATTATTTTTTGGATTATTGACAAAATATTATTTATTAAATTCAATTATTAAACATTTATTTTATATCTAATTATTGTGTTAATGTGTGAATAATATATATATTAACTATATTTATATTATATTTTATTAGTTTTTTTAATTTTTACTTCATCCCGGTTCGACCCCAGTTCGACCATTAAACCTTGAACCTTTTAGTCTATCGATTCTGAAGCGGGTCCGATTTGTAATACCTTATATTTCTAATTAGCATTTGCTTTCTTTTAATTTTTTTAAACTTAATTGTATTTTTACAATTTTAAATATTTTAATACTGCTGAAGTTTGTCTAATTCAATATTATTTAAAAGCAATGATATCTAGGCCATGTTTGACAATAGGCTAAAAATTATAGCTAAAATTAGTCATATCCAAAATCTTAAATTTATTTAAAAAAAAAATTAAAAATTATTTTATATCGCATCCCACACAAATTCTAACATTAAACAATCACTTTATTTCACATTTAACATAATTCTCAATAAATCAATCATAATTATTTCACATCCTACACAATTTTTAATATAACCAACTCACTTTATTTTATATCATACATATTTTTCAAAAATGACAAAATTTCAACTAAATCTTCATTTTTTTTCTTATTACCAAACAGAGCCAATGTTATTTTTTTGAATGACAATTTTATAATTTTTAATAAAATTATCAACAAATGTTATAGAACAATAACTACTAAATTGTCATTTAAAAAATAACATTTAGATATTAGAGCGTCTAAATATAATAAATTTCGTGAAGTATAAATGCTAAAGTAATGACCTACTAGATCTTCTACGAGGAGTGACATCCGTCGTTTACAAATTTTCGATTTACAGAGATGGATTAGGATTATAACGAGAAAAATTAACAAGGAACATGCAATTGTCAATTTCGAGTCATTAAACAATTCAGCTGCATGATCTAGTTAGATTTGATTGGATTCAAACTTAGATCAAAGCACAACCTACTGATTGGGCTGAGATATTCATTTGAGATCACTAGTTTTTCTTTGTAATAATGTGAACTTAATTTAATAAATTACAATGAATATGTTAGCAATATTTAAATTAGGGCAAATTACGCCCAAGTTCTTGAGTTTAAAGTTTAATATCGTGCAGGTTTACGTTTTTAAAATTACAACATCGGGTCCCTGAGTTTTAATAAATTATCAAATGAGTCTTCTTTTTATTTTTTTTATTATTACATTTTTTTAAAATTATCGTTTTACCCTGCCATTCTCTCTCCTCCCGATCCGGTGCACGCGTGCGGGCTGCGCAGCCGCAGGCGGTCCGACTGTCGCGCGGTGTGTAAGCCGTCGGCACCGCGGCGCACGCGTGCGAGGAATCGAGAGGGCAGAGAAAGGCAGAATATCTCTCTCTCCTTCCGATCTGGCACACGCGCGCGGGCTGCGCGGCAACCGGAGGCCGCGGCCCACGCGAGTGCGCCGGATCATGAGGAGAGACAGGGGCAGGGGTAAAACGATAATTTTAATAAATTTTAATAATAAAAAAATAAAAAAGGACCCATTTGATAATTTATTAAATCTCAGGGACCCCGATGTTAAATTTTAAAAACGTGGACCTGCGCAATATTAAGGGTTAAACTCAGGGACTTGGGCGCAATTTGTCTTTTAAATTATTTATAGTAGTAAAAACGAACAAAGATATGAAGTGCACAAATAACATGCCTCTCATGGTCTCATCACTTGACTTGACCTAGGTCAGAACCTTATGTAAAAAGTCTTTGTAATTTATGTGGCTCCAAAGGAGAGGATTGTCTTGATCTTTTGCCTCATAAATTTCTTAAGCTTATGCCCACATCTATTGATCATGAAAATGATATATTGAAAATTCACTTAAAGTCAACGACCTCAAAAGTCAGGTCAATCCACTAAAATTTGATGTCACTCTGAAGAAGCGAACTTTGAGCAACGAGCCTCAATGCTTTGACAACAACTTTCTCCCTCAAGATCATTACCTCGAAGTCAAGTTTCTCGATGTGCAAACTCACATAACTTACTCCTTCAAGATAATCTATTTCGAGATCAAGTTACACATCCTTAGCATTAGCTACATCGTTGTAATCACGGTCTATGGTCATAACGTCCCAGATTATTATATCAATGGTGTTATGGTCATGGAATTGAGACGAGAGACCAGTACATAAAAACTGTAACATTCTAAAGATTATCATGCTTCCGAGAACTTGTGAACTCCTCTCATTACTGCTATATACTCTATATAATTTATGAGGAAGACTCCTCAAATGTGAGATTTTTCAATAGCTAACATCTTAGAAGTATGGATTATTGTGCTGTAGAAGAGTTAGGTTGATGGGTTGAGCCAAACTCAACTTGGGTTCACGTTGATCCCAAACTAGTCAAGTCAAGTTCAATCCCTAAAATGTTATCTATTTGTTAATTAAGTCCAAATCAAGTTAAGCAAATTAATCAAGTAGAATCACGTTGAACATTTGATGCATTAGAAAATTTATCAAGCATTCTTCAAATTTATTTTTAAAATGCTAACTAGCTCAAAATAGGGAGGTGAAGATTTAGGAGGCTAAAATATAAACTTTGAATACAAATTTAATCTATCACATGTGACTTCAAAGGGGCATTTGATTCGATGTTATCTTGGTATTACATTATGTTATCTAGATATCATGATATCAAACTGTTATCTTTTAATTATCAATTCTATAATTAGAAAATTATCTAAAATTATCGTTAAACCAAATAATTATTTTCTCTGCATAATATGATATAGCATCAAGATAACATTGAACTAGATGCCTCTAAATTTTATTTGATTTTTTTTTTAAAAGCATGGCAATAGTTATGGCAGATTTTTTTTTTTTTTCAAAATTTTGGTAGAGTGTTATTTTGATAACCAAATTATATTAGTGTTGTACACCAGAACTAGTGTTGAAGGAAGGCCGACTACCTACAACAAAGACTGAGGACTTCTGGGATTCATTCATTTATAGAAATAGAATCAAACAACTAACAAACAAACAAGTAAGCCTGCGATCATAAAGTAAAATAATATAAGAGAAAATGGAAAGAAATTGAGTGCATTTAAGTGAAAATTATTGAGAAAAAACCACTATGGGGGTATAAAGGAGAAAAACTTCACTAATCAAATAATATAATAAAAGACCTGTTAAATCAAATCAAATAAGAGGAAGAAGAATTCTCATGCACCGGCCAAGTGTAACAAAATAAATCCCTCTCTCGCTATAGAAGAACCTAGCTCTCGAAGTACTCTATTTATATAGGAGAAATGAATATAATATCTCTAATAGAATTATTCTCAATCTTCCAAAAATGGCCTAAATTCTAACTACATATATCAAGAATCTATTAATGGTTGTTACGCTTCCTACATGATCCGAGTAGTTGCTAACTAAAATCTCAATGGAGTCGAAGAGAGCCGCTGAAAAACACTGTGATGTGAAGCAATGAAGACGTCCTCGTACGCAAGCTTATGATGGTTGAACAGTATTTATTTGACTCTCATGATATTTTTTTTGTTCGACTCTCATGATATTTACTGGTCAAAATAACTGTTGCCTCTTCGACTTTTCCTATGAAAAGGGCAACTATGGTGAGAAAATTTTATCTACTTCCATTTATTTTTACTTTACTCCAAATTGTTTGATTTCATAAAAAAATAGCTATCATATGGCAACCAATCGGACAGGTTTTTTAGATAATAGAAATAAGTTGAAGCAATCAATACCAAAATATATGAAATTAGCTATTAGCTCTTTTCTTTGTTGCTCCTTATCCAATTCTTACCAGTTGTAGCTCATGACTCCAGTGTTGAGGAGTAGTACTTACTTTCATAGAGAAATCTAAAAATAGATGGCTCCAACAATTGAGTAAGTTTCATAAATGAGAACTATCATCAATCGAGGTTTGTTTGTGATTGACCTACATATTTTATAGATAAGTCTAACGATACCAACAAATGACACATGTGAATCAAATTGATCCACAAATTTTAGACAAGTCCAACTAATAAGACGTAGCTCGTGATGCAATGCCAAGGAGTAGTCTCTTGATATACTGATCTATGAATGAATAGCTCTAACAACCAAGGTTTGTCTTCACTACTGAAATGCTTGTGATTGAACTACATGTTACTCAAACAAGCCCCAGACATGAGCAGCTAAAATTGATTCACAAATTTCAGAGTAAACTGAGTTAATTTCACTGTAAATAAAAATATAACTTTAGAGCGAGCATAGTTCTATCTATTCCCCATAAGAAAGGCCTACGTTTTGATGATTTGGATAAAAAATTGCACTATTAAATTTTGTTTGTGGCTCACTAAGGAGATGCTTAATTGAGCATCAATGTGATGTTATGTCAAGTTTTTTGAAAAAAATTGCATAAATTATAAAACGGTCACTGTAAACATCTTGATTTCACCTAAAATCGAGTAGCACGCAAATGCCATCTCAACATTGGACCAGTGCTCCTTCGTATAAAAGTGATTTTCAGATACACCCTTTTGATGGGCTTGAAAAGCAATATATTTTTAACTATTTTAAACGTAATTTAAAAAAAATTGATTTTAGGTCACTGATATCTGAAAATTATTATACTTAAATTATAATATAAATAAACTAAACCACAATAATTGATAAATAATATTAACATAACAATTACACTGAACCAAAATCACCCTAAAATTTATATCAAATGATTATATTTTTATAAAAATTATTGTTTTCAGTCAAAATCGAGTAAAATAGCTAGCTACAAAGTACGGCTAAAGTTATCAAATATGTAAGTTACTTTAGAGAAAAAAAGCTAATAATAATGAAAACGACAACAGGGATAAAAAAATGAGAACATTACCTGGATGAAGGATTTATTTGCCGGATATTATTTGTAGCAAAGAAATTGTTACTGCTTTGATACCCTGAACAGTTAAGCAGGAAAGCAATAAATTATATGAGAAACGGTAGTAAGGATTCAAAATGCATGCAAAACAAAAAAGTTGAAGAACGAATCTTGTGGCCTAGGCTTACACTTTAGTTTGTAAGGCTTGCTGGGGACTTCGAGTATGAGGAGAAAGTCAAGAAGAACTATCGAAAAAAGCTCCTCAAAGAAGGTTATTATCGAAGATTTCATTGAGCTGAGATGTTAACTACAGGGTGAAACATCGATCGAAAATTCGATTGCAAAGCTCAAGATGAGGTTTGCAAACCTCGAACGAACATGGGCCATGAAGAAAGACTTCAAGCTAGGGAGGTGGCATTCTTGAATGATTGTATTTGTATAACATAACTTTAATCTGAGTTCAAATTAACCTTATAAATTACAACATATACAAGTTTTAATATTAATAATAATATTTCAAATTTACACGAACTCAAACATCAAAACTTATTTTACTTCACATCATACATAAATTTTTAAATAAAAATCTAATTTTA
The DNA here is from genome assembly GCA_019297695.1 of Apostasia ramifera. Lineage (NCBI taxonomy): Eukaryota > Viridiplantae > Streptophyta > Magnoliopsida > Asparagales > Orchidaceae > Apostasia > Apostasia ramifera. The sequence continues at coordinate 46,804 of JAEMOT010002860.1, read as the reverse complement.
TTTCACATCTTACATACATCTCATAATATAGTTAACTTTATTTCAAATCTTACACAAATCTCAAAACAAAAGTAATATATCAAAAATTATTTTAAAAACAACCCATAAACAAACCGTTCTAGTTTTATCATCGCACAAAAGCTTAATGGAGAAGAAAATCAACATCGTCTCAGAATCGAAGCCAACCAAAAACCTTTGACATCAGGAGCCTAAAAACTGTTCGCCTCCATAAGATCCTTTTCTCGTTCAGATTCAATTCAAGCATAATCAAATACATTGATTTCTCCATCTAGTTCCCATTCAAAAGAACAACACAGAAAACTCAACAAATTCGACCTAAAATTATGGAAATGATGAGATCCTCACAAAGATGAAATAACTCAAGTACTTCTCACCGTCAGCGAATTTCTAGATGCGGCTATAGAGTATCCAGAGCATTCAAAAGAATAACACTAAAAACCAAAAAATCCGAGCTGAACAGTACGGAAATAATGATATTCTGAGATGGAATAACTCACGCACCTCGCGCCGTCGGCGAAGTTGTAGATGCAGTTATAGCGGAGCATCCAGAGGCATGCCACCGCCGCTGATGCTTTTCCGGCACTCATCGGCGGACGCGAGCAAAAGAAATCGGCGGGAGAACTACTGGAGAGCGGAGATTGGAAATTAGGGTTCGGGTGAAGCGAGCGGGCGAGCTCGGAGATCGGGAAGAATGTGGAAATTGGGGATCTTTGTATGGAGGGAAGAAGATTTTTCGAATTTAAACCGAATTCAAACTTAACTGGGCCGTGCCAGAAGCCTAAAGTTGGGCCTGAAAATAAATGGGCCGGGCCTTCAATGGCAAAGTAAATTTTTAGTTAAAATTGAATGCTGACTTACAAACTCATAAATAAAATAAATATAATAGCAATAAAGTTAAGGTAGATGAGCGGGTAAATGTGAAAAGATAAGATAAAAAATAAGTATATCCACGACAATGTTCGAGTAGCTTTAGTTTAGGATAGGCTCAAAGAGAATCGACTTAAATAGTTCTGACATATAAATTATCGATTAATAGAGGTTCTACTAAAGAAAGTTAGATTATTTGATCTTGCTTATATAAAAAAAGTAAAATAAAGATAAAAAAAGATATGATAATAACTATAAGTAATGATCTTATATACTTAGAGCTAAGTAGGGAATTATTATTTGATAAAATATAGTAAAAATAAAAAATTCATATAACTGACCCCACTTAATAAAATAAAAACTTGATTTGTTATTGTTATTATTTTTATATTAAAATCAGACTAAACTGATTAGTGTAGCGAGTTTCTCCAACAACCAGTCAACTACTCAGTCTAGGTTGAATGATTAGCTCGCGAATAGATAAACTAGTCAAATTGGTCAACCAATCAAACGACTAGATTCATTCTAACTTGTTGAACATTTGTTCAAATACGTCCTATGTCATGTAAGCGAACTTAATGAACTTGTGTGGTTTATGTTTGTTCATGCATATTTGTTCAATTCAAAATATAATATATTTAAATATTTAATAAGATGTAACATAAACATAATATTTCTTTTATTCTTTAATTTTTTAAGTCAAAATTTAAAATAGTGTGGATGTCTCTAAATAATATTATAAAAGATTTAAAAAGTATTTTCATATTGCGTGTGTTCTACTGGTCTACAATTTATTTTGGAATAGTTTTATTGTACGATAAAAGATAAATATCGAGACTTCTAAACTTCTCATAAATTAATTTTTATTTTAAAAATATTATATACGATTTAAAAATAAAACAATAGTAAAAAAAAAAAATATTATATTTGATTTTTTTATATGCTTTATATTTGATTTTTTCCGTTACTTAGATTCATTACCTTTTAATCAAATACAAAATAATCATTTTTGGTGAACTAATTATTTATTACAACTGTAAAAATGAAAAAGTTAAATAACATTTTTGTTTAAATTCAAAATTACATTTGGAATTGATTAAAATTTTTGTTAAACATTAAATTTGAAACCCTCAAAAGGAAGCTCATGCATTAATTCCATTATGGTACGATATATAATTATAGTAATTGTTATATATTAATTAAATGTCCACCCAAGGCCTCACGTGGCGATCGCACGTGTAGAATGTCCAGCTGGTGAATTGTATCGCCGATATAACCGTTAGGGATTTCAAAATCTGTCGACCGTTGGCCGGAAGTCGACCGTTGCGCACCCCGTCCCAAATGCGACTGCTGCTTCTTTCCAAAGAAGGAGAAGAAAAGATAGAGAAAAACTGAGTGCAAGAACCCCAGATCATCCCCTTCCCCCTTCGCTTCAAAACCCTGACAATCCTGCTGCTAGAGAGAACGACGAACGAAACCCCTAGAGACCACTTCTCCTCCCTTCTTCTCCATGGCCGCCAATCTCCAGATCGACGAGGTCTATGAGTTCTGCGCCCCTCGCTTCTTCGACTTCATTAATGAGGAGACAGAAGAGCAGATCCGGAGTGCGGAGCTCTGGTTCGAGAACTCCGTCAGCGACGCACCCTCCCGTGAGTTTCTTGTTGACCTTCCCTCATCTCTGTTTGTTGTCCACTGCTGAGTGAAGGATGGTTTGATCTTGATTGTAATGTTTAGGTTTGCACTTAATCATCAGAAATTTTTTGATCGGTTTCTTTTGCTAAGAAGTTGCATGGTTAGGCGATCAGAGCCTAGGTTAAAGATTTGTGAGTTAGTTTGGGTCTGTTTTTTCATCTGTAGTCAGTCAATTTTCTTTTCGTCTACTATAAATTCCATGGGGAAGATGAAGAAGTTCTAGGTCAAAGACATGGAGTTCTTGTGGGCTTTCTTTGTATCAGAAGGAACTTTTTGATTGGATCTTCCCCTACTGAAAAACCCGATGGAAGGCGATCAAGTTCTAAGTTAAAGATTTTTCTTGTGGGTCTGGTTTTTATATTAAAATGCTTGTTGATTCGATTTCCCTCTATTAAAAACCTATAGTGAGGTGATGAAGATGCAGGCCTGAGATTGGAGTTCTTGCTCTTTTTTTTTGTATTTTGTCACTTTTTCCCTCTTTTTTCTGTATCATCGCCGAAATAATGAAGTCCTTGCTGCTTTATCCCCATTGTTGTTGAGGCCATTTATTTTTTGTATTGAACTTTTTTGTCCATTTTTGGTTTTTTTTGGCTTAGCTTTCATGCCAAAGATTAGAGCTAGAAGATCGATTCAGGTCAATGGGCTTGGCAGTTATCATGATAAAGAGAAAATCCAAGAGGTGATTTTATTAGCCTAGAACTCCGATGATTTTTTTTTTGTGAATACGTTGCTGAGTTTACTAGTAATGGGGATGTTATTTTGTTCCTGAGCAGAAACTGGAGATTGTGGAAGATGGAAATCAGAAAGGAGAGAAAGAATCCAGTTCCGGGTATGGAAGAACGAATTTTTCTTCCCCATCATTGATCTGATCTTGAATTGTTTTTATCCATCCCATCCTTCCATTGATCTTGTTGCAGTGAGCAGCATATGGCTCTGCAAATGGAAGTAATTAATGGAAAAGGTTCATTTGGATTTGTAAGTAAACTAACTACATATGAATGTTATCAAAATTTCAAACTGTGTTTCCCATTTTGTCATTTTTGTTTTAATGTCTCAACACTGATCTCAGGCTGCTGATGCTAAACCTTATCAGAGCGAACATGCTTCTCAGGCAAAGAAGAGGTTCTGCTCATAGCTAACTTCCTTTGTAGGAGAAATCAGACTGAAACTGGCTTTGATAATGTTTGCTTTACTCCTTGTTGCAGTTCATCAGCAGAGATCTCCCATAAAATTGATTCGACTTCTTTTGCATTTCCTGTTCTTCATGTTGCTGCAGATTCGGGTACTAAATTGTCCGGATTTTTTATTTTCTTACAGTTTCTAGACTTTACCTCCTCTATCATTATGTGTAATGTTCATTTCTTGTGAATTCAGAAGTTACAACCAATAATGCTTCACGTGCATTTAGCAAAGAGGATTCAACTGCTTCTAAAGTGAAAAATATATCAAGGTCTGAAGCTTTTACTCCCAAAATGAACAATACATCAAGATCTGAAGCTTTTACTCCCAACATTCATCTTTCCATGAGAGAGACAAAGGCTCAAACAGCTAAAAAGACTGAAAGCAAAAATTCAAGTTTGAAGCCCAAAAATATTGCTCTTGCACATCATTCTAATGCAATGAAGCCCCAGAAGAATTCAGCCAAGTAAACATCTTTGATATCTGCATTTTTCTCCATTTAAATTAGGAAATAATGCATTTTGGTCCGTGAACTTTTACAAATCTCCAATTCATTGTAAGAATTGTAAGCATTTATTGTAATGGAAACCATTAAATTTTTCTGCAAATTGAATGGTTGGTCAAACTTGAGAGTTTTTGACCAATCAAGTTACACATGCAGCACTGAAAATCGAGGGACCAAATTGGGGGTTTCTAAAAATTGACGAACAGAAGGCTATGTACCTAATAACAGAGGGACCAAAGTGATTTTTACCACCCTTTAAGTTAAGTTTTAATTGCACTTTCCTTCATAATTTGCCCTTCTCTTTAACAGGTTTCCCAGTATTTCGGGTGCCAAAAATGTGGTTTCTACTGATATCGCACAAGAAAATCAATGCATTAAAAGACAGAAGCTGGATGGTGGAAGATCCAAGCTTGTAAATAGCAATTTTTTTGATATTTAGATCATGCCATTTACTACATTATATTGTCTTGCTTTATTTGCATGATTTTGTTCTTCTCTGTAGATACACAATGTCAAGAATCCTGTGTTGGTTCACAAATCGAAGACAGGTTTCTATTTGGGAAATGATGTACTGGAGCAAACAAAGGTTCTCTTATACTAATATTTTCTAATATTATAAGATCGTGCACATACGTGAGTTTTTAGGTCAATTGATTACTAGTGATTTAACATGATATTAGAGTCAATATATCCATATCATAATAAATAAATAAATACATACACGTTTCATTGACTTAACTCGAGAAAGTCAAATGAAAACCAAGGTAAACTCGCACGTGTGCGGATTGGATCGTGTTAGCTTAAGGTTGCAGCCGGTTGTAAGAAAACCAAGATAAGCTGAAATTGCACTGCATTTGTGTGGAACAGGAAATAGCAGCACCCTTCATTTCTGCTGCTGAAATGGTTAACAAGTTTCATTCTAGAACCAGAGATCTAGAACTGCCTGGACCAGCTTCAAAGGTTTGACATGTTCACTGAAACTTGTGCATCTTTTAAATGAAAATGCTTCCTACAATAGAACATATCACGAATGCAAGCTTGGATATATCTTGTTTTCTTGATTTTAAGTCTGAATATGTGATTAATGAACCATACTTGTTTAAGTTTGCTTATGTAACATCATCGAATTCGATGTCGTTCTAATCTGATTGGTTTGCTAAATTTTAATTGGAGATGCTTTCTACAATATGATACAAGCTTGCACATATCTTTCTTTTGTTATATGGATTGAATACATAATTTATAGTAGCTTTATTGACACTTAAGAATCATTAAATATGAGATGTCATACTAATCTAACTGGTTGCTAAATTTTAATTGGAAATAAAAAAATATATAAGTAGATGCTGGCAAATTTACAGTAGCTTTATTGACACTTAAGAATCATTAAATATGAGATATACTAATCTAACTGGTTGCTAAATTTTAATTGGAAATAAAAAAAAAATTTAAGTAGATGCTGGCAAATATTTGTTTTTCCAGTTCCAAGGTTTGATTCTATGATCTATGAAGTTTGTTCCTATGTTTAGAGAACTTGTAGAAGCTTTATAAAATCTGTCTTATCAGGATGGAAAAGCTTCTGCGATGCAAAGAAGAGCAAAACTCACATTAACAAGGCCAAAAGAGCCTGAGCTCCAGACAGCACAGCGTGTTCGTGCCGTCAGAATTAAGAGCTCGATGGAGCTCGAAGAGGAGATGTTGGCAAAGCTGCCCAAGTTTAAACCTCTCCCACTCAACAAGAAGGTCTGATCAGTTTTTCAAACAATTCAGCAATTACAATCTTTAAAAACTAGTATTCTTCTCTGTTATGATGATTTCTCTCACTGTTCACAGATTTTTGAACATCCTTCATTGCCAGCGTTGCCCAGAAGCATTCCACAACTTCCTGATTTTCAAGTAACAGATAGAATCAAAGTACTTTTTGTGAATTATGTGTTTTTGGGTCTCTCTAAATCATGATATTCTCAATCTTCATAGGAATTTCACTTCAAAACCATGGAGAGGGCAGGCTTACATGCTGATACTGCATCTGTAGTCTCTTCAGTAGATGCCCCTTCTCAAGTAAAGCAAATAATCATTCATTTTTTGATAAAAAAAAGTCAATTCATTTTATTTTCTGATTGAGAATACATATCAGTCAATTTCAATAGATTCTTTTCATGCACATATATTACTTCAACAGAATCAGAGCAAATCCATGAAGCTCACAGAACCAAGACCTCCAATTCTTGAAACTGCTCTAAGGGCGCGACCGACAAAGTATGAAAATTCAATCTAGAACAAAAATGCTATTAGGATTTCAATTTCTCAAAATCTCTCTCTTAGCAAATATTTTTTCTATTATTTTCTTCCATAATTTCAGGATCAAGAGTTCACAGGACCTGGAGGTGGAAGAGCTTGAAAAGATGCCCAAATTCAAGGCCAGGCCACTTAATAAAAAGGTGTGTTTTTCATATGATTATACTAGGTGTAATACATCCCATGATCCCAAATAGTAAAGATGGCTTTTGAGGCAAAATCGTGAGGCTAATAACAGAAAACTTCACAGTATACTACTGGGAAGTACTCAATTCAGGAAGTTTCCTAAAGTTAAAGCGGATAATAGTTTTACATTACATCACAGGATGTTACATTAGAAGTCTATTATTTTCTTAAACTATCTAAATAAATATAAAAAAAATTACAGATCTTTGGAAGCAAGGGAGACCTTGGAGTATTTTGCCAAGCAAAACCACAGATTACTACTCCACAGGAATTCCATTTTGCCACAAATGATAGGCTGGGCCCTCCTCCATCAACCATGATAGACCTTTTTGACAAGGTAATGTGCATAAATAAACTTGGTTTATTTTAGTTCATATATTAAACAATAACCTCAAAATGTTTTTTTCTCTGTTTGCCAGCTTTCAATTCATTCTGAATCTTCACATCACAGCCAACAAGAGCGTCCTAGACTGACTAAGCCAAGTCCCTTCCATCTGGTCACTGAGGTTTGAGAAAATCAAAGGAAAACAGAAGAAAATCTCTTTTGATTTACAAGAAAACAGAACATAACTTCTCCAGTTTGATTTGTGTCAGGAGCGAGGATTCGAGAAAGAGAGACAGTTTACAATGCAGATTTTACAAAAGCAATTGGAAGAGCAGATGGCTCGAATTCCTAAGGCGAATCCTTATCCGTATACCACGGATTTTCCTATTGTAAGAAAGATCATTTGATATGGGATTTATGTACATACCACAATAAAACTTTAGATTTACATTGTACACCTCAAATGTGTAAATATCATGATTTTAATATGTGGTTGAAGTATTGTTGGCATGTTTCTTGCTATATTCCAATCATGTTTCATAATCCAAGTTAGAAATAGCTCAAACTTATACTAACACAACTGTATTTGCTTTGTTTTGTGTCGAATAATCATAAGACGGTATTTTGTTTTGTTTGGCATACCCGTAAATCTCCTCATTGCATTTTTCTTCTATTAGATGCCACCGAAACCTCAACCCAAACCCTGCACAAAGCCTGAGGAGTTCCAATTGGAGAGCCTAGTTAGGCATGAAGAGGAGATGCAGAAGATGATGGAAGAAAGAGAGAGAATGGAGAGAGAGGAGAAGGAGAGAAGAATATTTACAGCTCAGCCCGTAATGAAAGAGTTTAGTATCGAAGACATGATCTTTCAATCAAAAGCTATATAAGTTCTTGTTTATTGAAGTATAACTGCTGAATTAATACGATAAAATCTGGGTGGCAGGGATTCAATTCCACTTCCAGAGAGAGAAAGGAGGCCTTTGACTGAAGTCCAGGAGTTTGTATTGCATATGGATCATAGAGCTGTTAAAAGATCTGAATTTGATAAGAAGGTAAAACATGATCACTCTAAAAACACAGAATCTGGGGGAAAGGAATCATGTATATTAAGCTAAAAACAAGATTGTTCAAAGAAAAAACAATTTTTAAATTGCCAAGTTTTTAATCTTTTAATCTTAAACTATATTTCAAAGATTAAAGAGAAAAGAGTTGAAGGCTGAGAGTCATTTTAAATATATGAATTAAGCACAAACTGGCATCATTTTTGTATTTAATTTCTGTTTCTTTCACTTACATTTCCTTTTTTTCTGTAGCTTTTGTGTTCTTAATTGTTACTTCAAAAACAAATATCAAACTATACTTTTTATTTAATTGCAATGTTTTTAGCTTCTGTTAGGTAGAAAATTCATATAAAATTACAGCTTAAATCTATTTTGCAGATTGAAGAAAAAGAGCTGAATGTCAAGAGAATCAGAGAGGAACAGGAGCATGCAAAATTGGTATGGATGTTATTACTGTACAATTCATTGAAGTTGCTTATAATTAGCCATATGACGCTTTATTTTCTTTGAAAAATAGATTGAAGAGGAGAGGGAAATCAAGCATATGAGGAGAACAATGGTGCCACATGCTAAGCCATTACCGAAGTTCGACAACCCATTCCATCCTCTCAAGTAAGTGATCTCTTTCATTTTCCCCATAATGAGCATGAGAAGAACATATATATTCTTGTTATTTAATTATGATGAGAAGAAATCAACTTGCTCTTCATTACAAATATCATTGACATTTCGATTTCACCTTAATGAGAATGAGGAGAATGAGATACCTTCATTCATTGATTATGATGATAAGAAGATATCCCATCTCAATTTCACTTTTATGCAAAAGAATATGTTTAAAAGAAAATAGACTCTCTCAAAGTAACACATCCCATTCTCAATAAAAAAATTTATTTTTCACCTTCACGAGAATGATAATTACATATAACCTTCTTGCTTTTGATAAGAAGAAAAGATGTACGTACTAACATAAGAGAAATTACTGTGGATCCTTGAAATTTGAATCTTTCATGTAAATTCTTGAGGCTAATAAGGCTCTTCAAACTGGTCCCTCGGGGACTTGCATGATATTTGAAGCTATCTGTCAACGTCAGATTTCAAAATTTATAGACTAATTAGAAGCGCACTATCAGCAATTTACTCGTTGCTCATTTGATGATGATGATGATGACGATAATGAAAAGAAAACATGCAGGTCAAGCAAGAAAGTCACTAAGCCAAAGTCACCAAACCTGATGGTGAGGCAGAGACAATGGAGGCATGCGCTGCATCACCTGAGATGAACTGAATTTTTCTGTTCAAGACGGCTTGAACCCACTAATTGAGTTCTAAAATGAGCAGAAAATATTGGATTGGCTTGCTGCGTTATTTCTGTAGCAAAATATTTTGACATTTTAATTTTAGTGAATGATTGAATGCATATGTAATATTTGGACCCTGATCATCATTTTTCATAGGATTGTGAGCTGAAGATTAGACGTAGCCTATGTGTAACTTAAATACAACATATCTCGAGTTCATCAACAAAAGACCACACTACATTTTGATCTCTAGCTGCTTCTATGATGTCCACTGTAGCAGCCCACTCAATGACCATCCTAATTAATTGAGATTCATTATTAATTTTTTCTTTCTTAAAATCTTGATATTAATGATCTTTGAAACTATTTTCATATTTTAAACAAATCAAAAATAAAGGGGTGTTTAGTTCAATGTTATTATGATATTATATCATAATTTGATAATATATTTAAATACATAAAATATTATCACCCCCATAACTTATAAATATCACTCTAATTATAATAGAATGAAGTGCCAATATATTGATTTTCTTATAAATATCACTCTAATTATAATAGTGATATTTAGCTCAATTATATTCACGAACAATGCATAATTTAAAACTCGATTAGAGGCTTGTTAATGAAATTGATTGATGATATTTTTAGTGTTATAACACATTTTGTAATACCATTATTGTTCAGTGTTGTTGTCTAACATTAGCAAATGTATCTTTTTAGTTAATCTATTATTTTAATTATCATTCCTAATAGTTGCCTCACAATAAGGGGCTCTAAATGGCTCAAGCTCCTTCATCGGTAAACAAACCGAGCTTGAACATAATATCAAAATCTCAGCTCATTTATGAACGACAGAACAAGCCTGAACAGTGAAATCTAAAATGAGCTTGGTTACGACCTATGAAGCACGAGTACGATACGACGATACGGATACGACACGATACGGATACGACGATACGCTAAACTTAAAAAAAGTAGGATACGGATACGTCAGGATACTGCTGTTATATTTATGTATAATATGTCATATTCTCATATTTAAGATATAAATCTATAGTAAATTATAATAATTTATACATTTTGTTGTTATAATTTTCAAAAAATCTTTTAATTTTTTTTTTTCAAATTAATTATATTTTTTTAAATATTATTAATATCAGTAAAAAAATATTATAGACAATTGAAATACAAAAAATAAAAATATCCTTCAACAACTGTTGAGTTTAAAAGATTTTAAATTAAAATAATATTTTAAAATTTATTTAATTACTTTCAACCTATCACAGATTATCTAAATGAGATGAGAATTTAAATA
>JAEMOT010002860.1:1814-30487 GCA_019297695.1 Apostasia ramifera | reverse complement strand
ATACGTCCAACAGGTCCATTTAAATCTCCTCCAATAAATAATCTTTCCTCCTGAGGTATCTCTTGTATTAACTCTTCTAAATCATTCCAAAATTTTTCCTTTATGATCGCATCTAAGCCAACTGGGGGAGCATATACACTTACAATGTTAATAATCATTTCATTGATTATAATTTTTAAAGCCATAATTCTATCACAATTTCTCTTAACTTCCACTACATGATCCTTCAAACTCTTATCCAAAATTATACCCACTCCATTCTTATTTTTATTCTTACCAGAGTACCAAAGTTTAAAACCTAAGCCATCAATTTCCTTAGCTTTCTGTCCAACCCATTTTGTTTCATGCAGGCACAAAAATATTAATTTTTCGATGAATCATAATATCCACCAACTCCATTAGCTTGCCCGTCAAGCTGCCTATATTCCAAGTTCCTAATCTAATCCTACTGACTTGAGTTCTAGTATGATGGACTAGCTTCTTTACCCGCATCCGTCCATGATGTGGGGACCCTTGCTCATTTTTCACTACACTCGGGCGCCGATGCAGCGGCCCTTGCCCATTTTTCACTGTATTCAGGCAATACAGCGCGTCGCTTCCAGGGAACGCCCTAGCTTTAGCGCAATTTTCTAAAGGATTCATGTCATGATTGATTCGACAAGTTTTACGCTGGCTGTCGACTGCCTAACGCAACCCTTCGCGTTTCTCATCCGGGACTTGGGACCCGGCAACGACGCGTTCAAAAATTAAATATATAAAGTATAAATTTAGTCAAAATAAAAATAATTATAGTAAAAAAATGATAATTAATGATTAAATTATCAGGAAGAGTAAGCAGTTTAAATTTCTTGGATCAATCATACAAAATAACAGTGAAATAAATGGTGATGTTATTAGCAAGATCCAAGCAAGGTGGATAAAATTGAGAAATGCATCTAGTATATTGAATGATAGAAATATTACTCAAACTTAAAGATAAATTTTATAGAACAGTTATAAGGCCAGCGATGTTATGTGGTGATGAATGCTTACAAAGTAGAAACACAAACAAAATAAGTATCACAGAAATGAGGATGCTAATATGGATGAGTAGATATATGCGAAAAGACAATATGAGAAATAAACATATCTGCGATAAGGTTTGAATAGCCTCAATGCAAGATAAGCTCAGGGAGAGTCGACTTAAATAATTTGGACATATAAATCGTAAACCGAAAAAACCTTTAGTAAGAAAAATTAAATTACTAGATCTTGCCCATATAAAAAGAGGAAGAGGAAGGTTAAAAAAATTATGACAAAAAATATAAAAAATAATCTTTATATATTTGGTGTTAAATGATAATCTATTATTTAATAGAATACAATACAAACAAAAGATTCATATAACTGACCCCACCTAGTGAAAAAAAGGATTGATTTATTGTTGTTGTCGAAGAAATTACAGGTAACCCCCAAAGTTAGACCGCATGTCTCATGTAAGTCCATAAATTTGAAAACGTCCAATCGTGGCTTGGGCCCTTCTGCCATATTTTTCATCTATTTGGGCCCCCAACTTCCCTGATTCAAGTGCACAATCAATGCTTTCCACCCCAGTTATTATTGCCTCAAGCATGTTTGAAGTCAATGGGAAAACAGTTTGAAGGGGAGGGGAGAACGCTTTGTGCTGCAGTGAAGCATTTTGGTTTCCCTTCGGCTGAGGCGAAGACGACTATATCAGGGTTGTCCTCTCTGAGCTTCTTTCCCGAGACTCACTCCTGGGGATCAGGGTGTCCTCCGAGGGACCTCTGATTTCGCATCTCCTCTTCACGAATAATACTCTCTTCTTTGCCCCTGCGTCCTTTCCGGTAGTGAGAATCCTAAGTAGACTTTTTGAATCCTACTGCTCACTGTCTGGGCAAAAGGTTAATAAAGCAAAATCAACAGTCTTCTTCAGCAGGAAAATGACAACACATCCCAAACGGATGTTAGTGAGCAAATAGGGCTTTAGAGTGCAGACTAAAGGGAAGTATCTCAGAATTCCGCTCAAAAGTAGGCGACCCACGAAGGATGATTTCCAACATGTCATTATGAGGTCAGAAGGAGGATCTCAGGACGGGGCATTAGGATCCTCTCTCTAGCAAGTCTAATCACCCTTATTAAATAGCGTGCTCTCCTCTATCCTTATGTATGTGATCATACCTTCATGTCGATTAATGTCTAAGAAAAAGTGGAGAAGTTGATCAGACGGTTCTTTTGGAGTAGTGATGTACAGAAGAATGACATGCATTATCTTAGGAAACGGTCACTAAACTTAAGTTAGCTGGGGGTCTAGGGATTCATCGACTCTTAGTAGCTAAAGTTATAGTGCAGATCCTGGGTGACACAAACACCCTTTTGGTCAAGTGCTTTAAAGTCGTATGAAAACAGGGAGGAACCCTTCTCTATTTTGTAGTGGTGACTCGTGGACTTGGAAGCTCCTTTGCCGAATAGGCAAGGTGGCGATCAATAATACTTGGTGAAAGATTGGGTCAGGAGCAAGATGCTCCACCCTCACTGATACCTGGATTGACGCCCTCTCTCTCAATAAGCGGCCTACTTTTGTTACTACAAGTCAACTCCCACTTGCTAACGTGAGGGACCTCCTTAACGAGCATGGTGAATGGGAGATCGAAACCTTCCAGAGGGCTTTTGGCCAAAAGTTAATCATGAGAATTACTAGAGTCCTGCTCAAGGTGGAAATCAATGATGCTCTTATTTAGCTCCTATCTGACACTGATAAGGCCCCCATTGGAGTCCTTTATAAAGGGATCTTTAAGGGGCAGGAAGAAGCCTGCAGCTGGGCTTGAAAAATAAAAATCCAACACATTACTTTCCTCTGGACTGCCTCGATGCCATCCCTACACTTGCACGACTTAGGACAAGAGAGTTGGTGGTTATCATTTCCTGTTCATGGGGTTGCTTGGCTGATGAGGACCTCTCCCACATCATCTACGACTGCTCCATCACTAAGTAGGTCTTCAAGGAACTCGAAAATATTGCAAAGACCGATGAAGGAAACAAAAACTGTCGTGATGAGCGTTTCTTTAAAGCTAAACAAGATGAACGCAGCTTAGAAGTGCCTACATACTATTAATACCACTATAGTACGTAGTGAAAATGAGACACCTAAATCCTAGACTGCAATATTCTATTGAAGACTCTGGTGAGCGGGTGCAGAATGTAGATGCTAGAGAGGTGAATCGAAGTAGGGATGATCTTAGGTACTACAGTAACACTGTCTTTGGGGACTTGTTATAAATCTTAATGCCCCCTAAGCATTGCAACAATTTCAACTCTACACCTTGGAAGAGGGGAAATGGTCCTAGCAAATGCTCTATTCTACTGAAACAGTTGACTGTTTAGAAATAGGTGGCAGTCTACCATGCACTACGGAAATGCAAAGCCTATTGAACCCTCTATTAGGCATGGTAGTAATACTAGTCTTGTGACGTCACGACTGCTAATACTCGACCTCCCTTCTACAAACGATCGAGTTACTAGTAACCGAGACATCAGATTTACAATTTTAGAACATACAACATATATTTTAACATCCAACCACTTGCCGCAATTTTCGATATCTCACACTATATCCCGTGAACCTTCAAGTGCAATACTTGCTACCAAAAATGTCAGGAATCTATTAATAGAGATTCTGTAGGTAAAGTAATATCTCAATAACAATAATATAACGTGAATAATCAAAATATGTACAAACACCATGAGAAATGATACAAGTAACAACATGGGATTCTCAATGCTTATTCGCATAATATAATTAAGGTGTGCTTTAAAATTATCATCATAAATTCTCATATCCATGAACTCACTTAAATTCGTAATATCATAACATTATTCTATTTAGTGATGTGATCTATCATTTTCATACTTTCACCTAAAAGCCTTGACAAAAGTCCCTACTGTTTGTTATCTTAGAAGCCTTGCCAGAAGCCATACATTGCATCGGTGACTCCATTTTAGTACATCACCAGACCTACACTCCCCGCTCTCGTTAGAATAACACACTATACGCAACTTTCCGCTCTCATCGATAATTTTTTAGTACCACATCACCTCACAGATCATCAAATCTAACTCAATTTTTTATTCAATTAGTTAAAAACTAGCTTAATATCACAATTTTCATATTCTCATAGTATTAAATTTATATTCACAAACATAATAATAAACCAACATTAATTTTAGGAAAAGAATTACTTACCTATTTACTGTTTTTGCTAAACTTGAATTCCCTCTTTTATTTCTTCTGTTCTTTTCCGTTCCTTCTTCTTCTTCTTCTCCTCCTCCTTCTCCTTCTTCTTCTTTGTTTCCTACAGTTGCCGCTGCTGCACCTAGTTCAAAGGAAGGTGGAAGAGGCTCGAGCGGAACACATTGAGAGCAAGGCAAAAAAACAGGGAACTTGAATTAACCCTTTCCCTTTCTCTACTTCCAATACGTAGCAAAGAGGGAGGAAGGGATGGCAGTGAGCTGGCTGCTGTGAACTGGCAGCCCTATGCTTATCATTTTCAAGAAAAATTATAATTTAATCTCTCAACTTTTATATTTTTATAAATAATTTCAAAATCTTTACATTTAAATCCAAAATTATTTATTTTGAATCCAAATCAACTTTAATTTTAAAACCTCAAATCAAATTTTGGATGTCACAATTTTTCTAACCTTTTAAAAATTTCATTCTCGAAATTTACATAAACAATCACAAACTTTCATTGTACACTTTTGAACCTAATTTCTTGGAATGTCTTAACTACCTCTTTTCATCGCCATAAATATATAGAATCCTTGGCAACTCTTAAGGGCAAATGAAAGAGTGCCACAAGTACATCCCCAATATTATACATTTTAGCAACCATTCCCAAATTTGGCAGGTTACCATATCATATAGTTCGAGCATAAACAAAGACAAACACGATAAGAAATCTTTTTAAATTATTGTTGAACATTAAAATATTATATCAATTCCATTTGATTGTTCCAAGTCCACAAATCATAACTTGCCTTTTAACTTGATAAACAACTCAAAAATACATTAAATTCACAACATTATGCTCTTTATTTCTCATTTAATTTTCAATTTAACATAAAGAATATAAATCATCAATATAACTAAAATATTATCTATATTAAAACATCACATATTATATTTTTATTATCACTTTTCTACTTCTAAGACATTCTCTTGTTTTACTTATAAGCAAATTTGACACTACAATTTCTGAATCCTCCACTAATTTATCAAACTCAGTATACTACTGTACTTTAGTATATCTTGCATTGGTGCAAATAAACCTTCAATATACATTTGACATTTCTCATTTTTTGTCAGTTGTCTTTTTTCTTCCTATTGAATTCTTTCTTCAAATTTGATCTTATATTTCTCTATCAATATTAAAATTCTTATCTGTCATCTTGATATTTTCTTATGTTTCTAATTCATCAATCATACAAATTATCAGTAAGATATTCATACCTAATCTCCATGCAATATTTTATCACTTTTAACTTCCAAAGAGATAATTTTCTTAATCGATATCCAACTTTTTCAATTTTTTAAATTTTCTAATAAACTTAATCATATTTCCAAATCATAATTATCTATTATTAATAAATATCTATTTACACATACAAAGTGATCAGCGAGTGCAGTCTATCTGCTCACATTTTTCGTACAGGCTTACAACCGCTCTGATACTACTTGTGATGTCCCGGCTGCTAATAGTCGACCTCCCTTTTACAAATAGCCGAGCTACTAGCAATCGGGACATTACAAATGGTATCAGAGCGATTGCAAACTTGTACGAAGAATGTGATTGCGAACTTGTACGAAGAATGTGAGTAGACAAAGTGGGCTACACTCACTAGTCACTGTATATGTATAAATAGATGTTTATTAATAATAGATAATTATAATTTAAAAATATGATTGAGTTTACTAAAAATTTTAGAAATTAGAAAACTTAGGTACTGATTAAGAAAATTATCTCTTTAAAAGCTGAAAGTAATAATAAAATATTATATGAAGATTAACTACGAATACTTTACTGATAATTTATGTGATTGATAAATTAGAAATAAAAGAAAATATCAAGATGACAAATAAGATTTAATGTTGATAGAGAAATATAAGATCAAATTTGAAAAAAAAATTCAACAAGAAAGGAAAGAACAACTGACAGAGAACGAA
Source organism: Apostasia ramifera (assembly GCA_019297695.1). Lineage (NCBI taxonomy): Eukaryota > Viridiplantae > Streptophyta > Magnoliopsida > Asparagales > Orchidaceae > Apostasia > Apostasia ramifera. Next base: position 24,264 of record JAEMOT010002860.1, on the reverse strand, counting down.
AAATATCGAATGTATATTGAAGGTTTACTTGCACCAATGCAGGATATACTAAAAGTACAGCAGTATACTGAGTTTGATAAATTAGTGGAGAATTCAGAAATTGTAGCATCAAATTTGCTTATAAATAAAGCAAAAAGAATACCTTAGAAGTAAAAAGGTGATAAAAAAAATATAATATGTAATATTTTAATATAGATAATATTTTAGTTATACAGGTGATTATTAATAATTTATATTCTTTATGCTAAGGTAAAAATCAAGTGAAAAATAAAAAGCATAATGATATGAATTTAATATATTTTTGAGTTGTTTACCAAGTTATAACTTGTGAATTTGGAATAACCAAATGGATATGATATGATATTTTAATGTTTGCCGAATTCGGGGATGATTGTCAATATATATAAACAATCTGCCAATATCAGGGATTGTTACACACGTGACACTTCATTTGCGGGGTATAAGAGTTGTCAAGGATTCTATATATCTATAGCGATGAAAAGAGGTAGTTGAGACATATTTCAAGAAACCATATTCAAAAGAACATACATCTATGTTGAGACATCAGACTTACAATTTTAGAACATATAACATATATTTTAACATCCAATCACTTGCCGTAACCTTCAATATCTCACACCATGTTCTGTGAACCTTCTAGTGCAATACCTGCCACCAAAAATGGTAGGAGTCTGTTAATACAAACTCTATAGGTAAAGCAATATCCCAATAATAACAATATAACGTGAACAATCAAAACATATATAGACACCAGGAGAAATCATACAAGTAACAACATGGGATTCTCAATACTCATTCGCATAATATAATTACATGGCGTGCCTTAAAATTATCATCATAAATTCCCATGTCCATGAACACACTTAAATTCGTAATATCATAACATTATCCTATTTAGTGCTGTGAATCTATCATTTTCATACTCTTTCACCTAAAAGCCTTGACAAAAGTCCCTACAGTTTATTATCCTAGAAGCCTTGCCAGGAGCCGCACATTGCATCGGTGACTCCATTTTAGTACATCACCCAGCCTACACTCCCCGCTCTCATCGGAATAAACACATTATAGGAAACTTTCTGTCCTCATCGGTTCTTGGTATACAAAATTTCTTTGTACCACATCACCCACAGATCATCAAATTCAACATATTTTCTTATTCAATTAGTAAAATACTGACTTAACGTCATAATTTTCATATTCTCATAATATTAAATTTATATTCACAAACATAATAATAAATCAACATTAATTTTAGAAAAAGAATTACCTACTTATTTATCGTTTTTGCTAAACTTGAATTCCCTCTTTTATTTTTTCTTTTTTTTCCCTCTTCATTCTTCTCCTCCCCCTTCTTTTTCTTCTCTATTTCCTGCAGCTGCCACTGCTGCTCCTAGTTCAACGGCTTGGAAGAGGTTCGGGCAGAACAGAGCACAAACAGGGCAAAAAAATAGAGAACTTGAATTAATCCTTTCCCTTTTTTTTTCTTCTTCCAATACGTGGCAGAGAGGGAGGAAGGGATAGCGGTAAGCTGGCTGCTGACTGCTAGCCGATGGCAGCTCCATGCTTATCATTTTAAGAAAAAATTATAATTTAGTCCATCAACTTTTATATTCTTATAAATAGGTCCAAAATCTTTACATTTAAATCTAAAATTATTTATTTTGAGTCCAAATCAGTTTTAATTTTAAAACCTCAAATAAAATTTTGGTTGTCACAAGTCTTGTAGTGCCAAAGGATGATAAGATAAGTATACCTTAGGACTCTTCCCCTGCTAGTAAAAGACCCAAGATCGTTGAGATGATAGCTATGTTATTGTACTGACTCTTTTCATTCAAGTACCAAAACTGCTGAAGGTGCAGCCGCTAACTCAATATTGTCTCTCAGTACTTCGCGTGCTGGAATTAGAGACACCACTGAGATGTTATCTCCTACAGGTGCCCACCAAAGGTTCCGGCAAGATGCAATTAATTTAGACTGGGCGGAATACCAGCCACCCCTACTGGAGTTCAAATGGAGGATCACACAGGGTCTAATCGCAGGTCACTCTTAGGTGGATTGTAGGGCTTTCTTAGGCATTTGAGATCTCAAGTGTTGAGAAAACTGAGGACACCCAGGTGACCCGTATCCCTAGAGAGCACAGAATCTGAAGGTTTATCTCAAACTTAGCTCCTCAATAAAGACCACTGCAGCCATCACTTAGTCACTTGGAGCTTCAGGATTGCTTGATCCCAACCTGGGGAACTAGTTGACTTAGGTCACCCCGCATCCTCCCAATGTGTTCCCTTACCTCCAGATTGAATTAAGGTGAACTCTGATGACTTAGTGAAAGAAGATGACGTTGCAAGTGCTGGAGCAGTAGCTAAAGATCACGATGACAACCTCTTTGTGATAATTATCATCAAATTGTTCACCAAAGCGGCTTCAATTGCTGAGATGAAAGGATGGGCTAACACAACAGAAGGCATTTAGTTGGAGGGAGATTCATCCACAGTGATTACTAATATTTTGCATGCAGCTAGAGGAGGCACTACCCAGTAGGACTTTTTGAACATCTCTGATGTTTTTTGTACTTTTAGGAATTACAAAATCTCATATGTTTACAGGTCCACCGATACGACGATAAATTTTATTGCATCTTTGCTACTAATGATGATGTAGCGTGTGAAGGGCAAATATCCCTCCCGTAGGAGTTTTTGCTCGATCCTTAAAGACAATCTTGAAACTTCTTATACTCGATGTACCTTTGTCTTTTTTGAGTAATATACACGATAAACCGAACAATGTCTATAATAAAGTAAATTCTTCTCTGAGATTTAACATAAAATAAATTATCTAAACAATCAAAAATCAAACATAATAAATTTAAATAAATTACAAAAAATTCAAAAAATGATTGTTTTTTGGTCAGGTTAGTTTGTTTCAGGATGTTGTTAGACATAAACCCTACTCATGCTAGTCGGGTTGAGTTGGGTCTGATCAAAACAATTGTTTAGGCCAGAATTACCCAACACCTAACCTTTTCAGGTCAGGTCAGGTCAAGTTCCCAAGCTCGTGCCCACTTTTAGTTATTAGGCTTGTTTGGTCGGAGGACAAATTTGGATAAGGAAAGAGAAAATATTTTATTTTATAGAATTGATGGGAAAAAAATTTATTTTAATATTGGGAGGAGTGTTGGATGTGAAATAAAGCTGATTTTAAGATTAAAACTTGTGTTGGATGTGAAATAAAGCTGATTTTTAAGATTAGAATTTGTGTTGGATGTGAAATAAAATTATTAAAATTTATAATAAATTTAAAATATTATTATTATATTTTTTGGCCCATTTCTGGGGCTTTGCCAAACATGCCCGTAGTTGATTCCAAACTTTATTATGACATCATTCAACAATTAGCTGTCATCATATATATGTGTGTGTATGTATATACATGTACGTATGTATGTATATACGCACACACACAAATATATATATTTCAATTTTGGCCTTGCTATGACATCAAGCTAAAATAAAATACAAGCAGTATAGTACTCCTCTCTCAACAAAAACCTCCTAACGTAACATAATGTCAAAAAGTCGATTGCATTAATTACGTTACATGTAATATGTACCTTTACAAAACTGGAATGAAAGAAGAATTTCTACAATATGCTTGAGAACAAGATTCATACGAGAACTGGAATCTAGGCTATGTTAGTTAAGGTTTAGCCAAATGCTAAAATTAACAGGTTGTTTGTAGTGGCTATAATAAACTCTGGTCATTTAGATTTAGTCATGCTTAACTACATGTAAAGCAGTGAGCAACAGCATTCTAAACTTGTAGCAGCCTAAAGACCAGCAAGTTGGATATAGTAGTCATGCAGCATATTGTATAGAAAGTCAATTACAAGGCAAAGTGGAAGAAAGGAAAATAACATGCTGAAAAAGATGTAAGTAATTTCATGCTAAAATGTGAAACAAACATCTGCTTAAGGTGAAGCTTGCAAATTTATAAGCATCATTAAAAAGGTAGATTATGAATCATATGATGTTAACTTTATGTGGCTTGTAATCTTGATAAGCAACATTTCACCTTGCAATATATTCTCTTTGTATGATAGGAATTATCCTAATTGCCATCAGAACTCTCAGACGACATATTGTTGACTTCACCAACCGAAGCAGGATTCTGAAGTAATAAGACAGAAGAATTAAAAATTTGGAAACAATATTCAATAAAGCATGTGGGTTGAATATTCATTAATCTAGAAGCAATGATGAAAAGAATTTACCTCCAATTTGTCCCAGTCCTTCAGCTTTGAGCTAGTCAGCATGTAACTATCACGTAAAGGAGCCCATGCAGGTTCGTCATCATTTGCTTTATTCATGTGATGAACCTGTATGAAGCAATACAAAGCTTATTAATCACCTAGAAACTAAACATTAACGAGCTTGACCACCTTTGATTAAAGGAACCCATACGCCCTGATAAAAAATACAGTAAACTCTTAGGCCTCGTTTAGTTCGAGCTTCTTTTTTGAACAAGAGAAAAAAAATATTTTATTTTTTAAGTTTAATGAGAGAGAAATTTATTTTAATATTAGAAAGTATGTAAAATGTGAAATACTTTAAATTCTAATATTCGTATTTGCATTAAATGTGAAATAAAGTTGATTTTTATAGTTGAAATTTGTGTTGGGCAAAAAAAGTAGCTCCAACCAAACGAGGCCTTAAGATCTTTCCACTCTTAACAATCACAAGTGTACAAAAAAGGGTAAATTACACAAGGGCTCATAGGTTTACACGAGAACAGAGTGGAAAAGGGAGGTGTGACAAGGAAAGAGGGAGAGGCAGAGAAGAAAAAGAAGAGAAAGAGATACGTTTATAGGGACGTACAGGAACATTTGACTAAACTAATAGAAAAAGACATGCATGAAATCGCTGAACAAGCTCAGAGACATGTGAAAAGCTTCAAAAAACATGGTCCTGCATGAAAACCAGAATCACCCTCAGGGAGTCGTACGTAAATGATAAGCAGGTAACTCACTTATTCCAAAGCAGTTCAAAAGGAACAGAAAAGGTATTCAGTCAACGAGAAATGAAAGCACTATCTTAGGTTTTAGAGTCACTGTGGACAAGGTCTGATATTAAGATTGGTCACAAGAATCTATGATAATTCACTGAACATAATGTAAGCTTCCAATTCAAAAGGATGAAGTAAAAAAGTACTACTCATGACAATAACAATAGTAATTAATAAAAATAAGTTGACAAGCAACTTGACACCCTGCACAAAAGTAAAAATAGCATTGCGATGACAATCCCTAAAACTGCATTACCAAATAATGTTTAGACTAATTTCAAAAAAAAAATCAAAAAATTGTTTAGACTTTAATCATATACAATTCAATGTAGCAACAAAAGAAGCAAGCATCCATTAACCCTTTGAAACAAAGAAAATTCGATCAAGGGATTAATTATAAAAGATATAATATATTGCAAAGATTTGGGGTTTCAGTGAACATACCACATTAAGGTCTCATGGATCCAAGGTTCTATAATGCAAGGCCTATGTGAATTGTTTTAATTATTGGTGTCAGAAAGCCTTAGCTATGACATAAAGGTTCCTTATTAGAACCATGGATTGCCTCATCCAAAGAAAATTCCCAGTAAACTGAGTAATGGCAACCTCAAGCACATGTATTTTTCTTTTTGATTTAAAAACAAATGTATTTTGAATATAACAGACACGTAACATACAAAGAAAATAATCATGCCTGCATATATAGTCGTTTAGCTCTATATAGTATCAAAGTCATTCACAGTACCCCCTATCTAGCACATGGTTAAAACAATGGAAGTCAAAATCATTGGGAAAAAATAAAATGAAGTTGAAGTAAATGAATTAAGACTATGCAAGATACTTCTGTTCTATAAATAAGTTTACCCCTTTCAGAGCAAAGATGAATCCAAAAGATAGATTTTAGCTATGTCAGAAATAAATCAAAATCAAGAAAGACAATCAAGACACTATTTGATAATTTAAACTTGTCCAAAGAGATTAGGGTAACTTCTTGGAAGGCTTTTGTTTTGGAAAAAGATTAGTAATTTAGTATCACATTCAACATCAAAATAATTGAAGACAGAAAATTGAATCAAGACAAAAGTCAGGAATAGGCAAAGGATTCAACAAGAATAAAATTCTATTATACATGGAATTAATCAAACTACAAGGGAAGAAGTTAGTCAACCTTAGTAGCATTCTCAAGGTTTCTCTCGGTTGACTTCTTTATATCTGACAGAAATGTTGCTTTCCTTTGCTTCGCCAAAGCTTAAAAAATGGAAAACAGAGACAAATCACAAACTTCTTAAGAGACTTTGATTGATGAAAATTACAATAACGCATAAAAACATACAAAAAAACTTGGAAACAATGGTCGACAATATTGAATTAGAAAAACTCTAGTTGCCTTTCTTCATTTTGGCATAGAATGGGTAAATTCATCTACCTGACGAGTGATGAATATCCCAACAATAACACAATATAAGCTGATAGAACTAATATTAAGGTGGGTTAACACCAACTCTAATATCTAGCAATAATAGCAAATTAAGACTTTCCGCTAGGTGTGAACCAACTCTAATATAGATCAAACATAAATCATACATCAAATATATCTCCAAGACAACATACCATACTCAACAAATATCAAGAATAAGTATATTGCATCCCTACTGTTTTAATTTGATAATGCTCCATAAAACAGTGAATTTCAATATCATTGATCACCATAACCACATTAACTGCCTCCTCATAGAATAAGCTGAGAAATGACTGCCTCAAGAAAGCAAAAAAGAATACTAAAAAGAATAACATACAAGGGTTCACAATAATCAATGTATGCCAAACCTTTTGCGTCTTTAGAATTGGAAGGATTTAAGCCATTCTGTGAACTTTGAGCCTTGTTAACCTGTTAAGCAATGAAGCCAATCTGATGGTGAACCATAAGTTTCTATGCATTCTATGTGGAAAAAAAAACTGAAACAAAAGAGAAAAAATAAGCAAAGAAAATGAAAATGAGAACAGCAAATGTTCTTACTGCGTTAAATAACTTGACCACTGGAGATACATCACCAAGAATGCAAAAGCAAAACAACTATGTTAGTATTTAAAAAGAAGTACGCATGCTTGGACAACACCAAAGTACATTTAACATAATTTCAATCAAAATGTTTAAATTACTGGTCAAATTATTCTTTTTTTTACTGGTCAAATTATTCAAGATAGTAATAAAAAAATAGAACATATGTAAAGAAACTAAAACTTAACTTCGTTAAATCATCAACATAAGCGTTATTGATCAAATGCAAAACTTTTGTTTATTACAAACTTTGTTAACTTGAACTTTAAATTTTTTGGGGGGATACATAAAATTTGCCATCCATTTATACGGGAAAATAAAATTAACCTCACACAGAATTAACTGCTTCAGTCAATGTATACTACAGATATGTCTGAAAAAGAGTGCTATATACAGCTTATAATAATCTAATAGAAACAAAATTTGTATTAGATGCCTATTGCATACACATGTCCTCACAAAAATATACTCATGTGAAAAATATAGAACACAGATATTCGACATCACAAAAGTGTGCATATTCAAGGTAGTTTAGTCGAGGAAATAGTTCCTTCTCTTCTCTTGGATCACGTAGCATCCCAAATGAAAATCAAAATCATTGTCATAGCACCACAATACAAATTGGCACTTTTCTTTTCATTAGTCACAGTTAGTTCTTTCATAACAAAGCAAAGGATAAAACTGAAAAATGTTTAAATAAAGATGCAGAATTACTTTCATTTTTTTTTTTATTTTCAAAAAACAATAGGGTCTCATTCAGACTTATGACCAAATATAAATTTTCATTCTGTTTCAGAGAATTAGTGATGTAGAGACCATTGGGCAAAAGATTTATAAGTGATGAATAGACATAAAGGCCAATCAAATTTAAATTCTGGCTACATGAAAATTAGTACATTTTGCAAAGAAAAACATTAATCTCTGTTTGGATCGTTCCCATTTTATCCTACATTAAAAAAATCATCTTAAGGAAATTTTTTGCATAATCTTTTCATATTGTTCATGGGATTTTAACCATGAGCCAAATGGAAAGCTTCAGTGGCAAGTACTTTTGTGTACTTGGAGATAAAAGATTGCTTTATATGAGATAGGAAAATTTAACCTTTTAGATTACCTCCTTTAGTTGCTACACTAATTAGCAACTTTTCCTTTGTATCTAGGAAGCTAGCAGGCGTGACATGTCCAGTCTTTGCAGCCTGATAAAAGTTAAAAAAAAAAAAGGTTTCTCAGTGAACTAGCAAGAATAAAATGAGTAAGCACGTACAGAATGACAATTAGGCATTGAGTACAAACCAAATGCTTATCCTTTTTTGCTTCAGCCTTTGCTTTTTGCTCAATTCCTTCTTCTGCTAGCTTCTCAGCAACAAGCTTCCTGTTTGCAGATAAAATTGGGCCCTGGAGGGTGAAAAGAGTAAGAAATATATTGCGCATATTCAAGGCAACTTCATCACAAATGACTGACCAACGGATCATTCTGAAGATTTTTCTTCATAATGTTCAAGAAAGCAGTCCTGAAAGCTCGGCAGCCTTCGGTGAACCTAGTGATCCCTCGGTGGGTACCATAACGGTCGCCTTCCTTTTCATCATCAGATCCATTGTATCCTTCTGAACCATCGTCGCTGGAATCCTCGTGAAGCGATTGCATGGCATCTGGTGCAGTCTCCTCTTCGTCTTCGTCGGAGTTATACGCTCTGGCCCTCTTCCGGAATAGCTTGATCATCTTCTTGCTAGGCTTTTTGGCCTTCTTGACAGCCCCACCGAGTGGCTTCAACTTCTTGTTGGATTTGCTAGATCTTTTACTAAATTTCCCTTTCTTCGCCATTTTTTCGGTTCCAGCCTCCATAATTTGAAGATCTCCAACCATGGGTAGTGCCTTGATCTCAGAAAAATCTGGCGGAAAGAACGCGGTATAAACTGTGAAAGAGAGGCACTCGTGGGTGGCGGAGGGCAAGGAAGAGAGCCATCAAATCATATTACCTAATGGAGAGAGAAAGAGAGGCACTCGCGGGTGGCGGAGGGAAAAGAAGAGCGCGGCGCTGGCAAAAACACGAGCGAAAGGACAAGAAGTGGCGGCGGCGAAGTGGAGAAGCCAAACGCAGGAATTCCTAGCGAAGTGGAGAAGCCGAACGCAGGAATTGCGGCGGCGAAGTGGAGAAGGTAGGGTTTCTGTATAGAAAAATACGGTCATATAAAAAAATCAAAATATTTTCAGGTAATAAATACTAGGGCAATTACATCCAGGTCTCTGAGTTTAAGGGTTATTATCACACAGGTCCATATTTTTAAATTATAACATCGGGGTCCCTAAGTTTTCAAAAATATCACCTGGGTCCTTTTTTATTTTTTTATTATTAAAAAATATTAAAATTATCATTATACCCTTACCCTCCCACTCTCCACCAGACCTGTGGAGGCGCAGTGCCGCCGCCGGCAGTGTCGTACTGCCGCGCGAGGCCGCTGGAGGCGGCGTGGGGCGGCGAGGTGACGGCTGCCGGATCTAGTAGAGAGAGGGAGGGTAAGGGTATAATGGTAATTTTAATATTTTTTAATAATAAAAAAGTAAAAAAAGGACCCAAATGATAATTTTTGAAAATCTAAGGATCCCAATATTATAATTTAAAAAATATGAACTTGTATGATAATAACCCTTAAACTCAGAGACCTGAGTGTAATTTGCCCTAAATACTATGCCCACAACAAATATGTTATTTTATATATTACATATTTATATTTAATAAATTATATTTCATACATTATAAAATATATTATATTCTTATTATTTTCAAAAAAAAATCATCTTACAATTATTACATATTTAACATAATATTTTAATAAATCGTAATACCCATAATATAATTTATTAACAACATCCGCTCATCAAATGCATAATTACAAATAACATCCGCTTTATTAAATTTAAAGAGATCTATTTATTTATTTTATTAAAAAAAGATAAAAATTCAATCATTCATTATTAAAAAAAATAATATTTATAATTATATATTTGAAACATAAAATAATAAACATAAATATCTAATTTTAGAATAAAATAAGTAAAGAATTCGAAATAATACTTATAATTATATATTTAAAATATAAAATAATAAACATAAATATCTAATTTTAGAGGAAAATAAGTAAAGAATTCAATTCTAAAGATTAGTTTGGTTCAAATTTTTTTAATCTAAAATAAATTTATTTCACATCTAACATAAATATGTAAATTAGAATTAATTTTATTTCACATTTACATACTTCCCAATAAATTAAATTTTTTTTATTAAATTTATAAAATAAAATATTTTTTTTTCTAAAATTTGACTCTTGATATATATAAATTATTCTAAATATAAATAAATAATATAAAAAATTTATTTTATTACAGAAATTTTTTAATATTAAAAAATTTATTTTATATCATTAAAAAAATAATATTTTTCCTCTTTCTAATCTAAAAGACAACTCTAATAATATATATTATGCATCGCACTTGTTGTTAATTCAACAAAATATGAATAAGAATTTTGTTATAATTACAAAATAATTATTTTAATTAACTTAATTAGTTTAGGACAATTTTTGACAAGATACATTAAAGACGCATAGAAATGAATTAAAGATAAATTTTAAAACTTTTATTTGGCTTAGAAATAATATTATTGTTTTTTTTTTAATTTAGAAATAATATTATTGTTTTTTTTTTATTTAGAAATAATATTATTGTTTTTTTTTATTTAGAAATAATATTATTGTTTTTTTTAATTTAGAAATAATATTATTGTTTTTTTTTTATTTAGAAATAATATTATTGTTGATGTTCAATTTTATGTGACAAATATGTGTCTCACATGTGTAAGAGATCTGATCCATTCGATCATTTGCTTATTGAATGGGAGATTGAAGAACTGCATGTATCACCCTCACTTTTTACCAATTTAATATAAAATCAGATATTTATATACATCTTCCAATAATTTAAACATATAATAATAATTATCATATAAAAATTAGAAAAAAAAATTATATATCATTCAATAAAAATTATTTTATATATTTAAAATTTAAAATTATACATGTAACTATTTAATTTTAAAATTAAATAAAAAAAAACAATTTTTATTGAATAATATTTTTTCTTTTAATTTTATTTCACATTTAATACAAATTTCAATTTTATAAAATAATTATATTTTATATTATAGATAAACATAAAAAAATTTAATGTAATTTACATTTATATAATTATTAATATTAAAATAGTTTTATTTTACATTAAATTATGATATTTTCTCTCTTATTTAAAAAAAATAACTCTGGCCAAAACAGGTCCAAAATGTTATTAATTTAAAAAACAACAATAATAATAATAAATAAATTTTTTAAATCAGTTTACACAAATTTAAATATAAAAAATATTATTTTACTTTACATACTCAATAATTTAAAATAAAAATATCAACTTTANAAATATTATTTTTTATATTAAAATTTATTTAGAATAATTAAAATAATTTATTTATTATTATTATTGTTATTTTTTAAATTAGTACTATTTTGGTCCTGTTTTGGTCCTCGCGCCAAACAGGACTTTAATGTTAATTTCAATGTTTTTTATTAAAAAGTAAGACATATGAGTTATGTAAGGTTAACTTATAACTTAAATTAATTTAACTCAATGTAACTCAAGATTAACTTATTTAAATCTTGAGTTAGCTCATTATTTTACTTTATTACAATTTAATTTTAATTTGGCCAAAGTCATCTTACATTTTTATTTTATGGACCCTCTTCCTTCTTTGCACACTATGAATGTGGGACCAAATTATTTCACTTTTAAAAATTAATTTTTTTAAAGAATAATGCAATTTTAATAATCATAATAATATATATAATATAAAAATTTTAAATATTTTAATATAAAATATTCAGCCTTAGTAATATATATATATATATTATATATACACATATGTATATATATATTAAATTTATTAAAAACAAAATAAAAAATAATATCAAAAAATTAAAAAAAAAAAACTTACATATGTGAGAAGCTAAAGCAATGCAATACCAAGCTCTTGACGACAAGATTTATCTAAGGAGGTTTAATCTAATTAAACTCGAGCTATATCACGAGCATAGTTGAAAATCAAGAAGTTTGCATAATATGAGTAATTTTATTTGAGTATTGAATTGGCATAGATAAATGATAGAATTCAAAATATTAAATATTAAATATATTTGTTTTATGGGTAGATAGTACTTATAATTATGATAAAAAATAATATTTATTAACAATCATGTTAATTTACATTAAATGTGAATTTTACATTAAGTAATTTTGTAAACATAAAATTAAACTAACAAATTTAAGGACTCTGTGAATTATCCCTACTAAGTCATACATACATAAATAAATAAATATATATATATATATATATAACATAATATGTATCAGTAATGTGAAATGATTTTTATTTATTAAAAGAATTAAGAAATGACTGAATATTTAGATTCTTTTTTATTATTTTTTATAACTAATTTTAGTGCGTTGACATACACATGTGAATTAAAAGTAAATATGAAAAAAAAAATGATGAATAAAAAATATATAGAGTATAAATTTTATATGATTGCTAAGAAATGCAAGCCCTGAGATTCGATTTAATAAGAGAATAAAAAAATAATTTGACTAAATTTTTTAATTAATTTTACAAATATATATAATATAAAATAAATTAAATTAATTATATTAAATATGAAATAAAATTAATTAATTTATTGAGAATTATTTTAAATATAAAATAAAAATAATTATTTAAATTTATATAAAATATGATATAAAATAATTTTGAACAAAAAGTCAATCTATCAGAATTATTAACCATATATCAAGAACGACATTAGCATCGTTATATCTCCAATGGACGTATTATGATATATGATGAAGATAATATAATCGAAGCATTTCATAATGACACTAATGAATTAGAATTCTGTTGGGGACCACAAATAATAGAATTATTACAAGATATTCATATCGGATATTCAGCCTCACCCGATAATGTCTCACTACAATCTGACTAATACCAGCTTAAGAGTGGTGGTGACAATAGACAATAATGGTGGTGACACAACAGCAATAAGAGAAGTGGCTGACAGTACTGTAGCAATAATACAAAGTGGCAGCACTATAGCAGCAAGTGACAGTACTGTAGCAGCAATAATACAAAGAGGCAGCACTTTACAATAATGGAGCACTAGATAGTGGAACATTATGAAGCTAGCTTTAGCATGTATATAAGGATGACCTCCGGGCTGTGGACAGACATCCGAAAACTGAAAACCTCATCTCTCCACTTCTTTCTCCTTATTGCCTCCTGCTCTCCTCCTTCCTCTTCCGATTCTGTCTGTAGTCCAATCTGGTATCAGAGCCTACTCTGTTTGTAAGAGTTTCTTCTTTTGTTTGTATGTAAGTCCTATTATCAATAAAACTATTTTATTATGATATTTATCATATTGACTGTTTAATGTTTTACTTTTAAATCTTATTAAACTATTAAGTCAAAGAACTTTAGGTTCATGCCTTAAGATTAATATGATATAGTTTTGCTAAAACTCATACGTTCTTTTGTAATTTTATCTGTAATCTCCTTCTAGGCCAGAAGTTGCCGTTAATGGAGTGTTTTTAAGATAATCCTGTAAAAGTTGGGTAAGAACATCGGTCTTAAGTACCAAACAAATCTATTATCAATATATTAATCTATATGGATGCTTAAAACCCTTAGGCTCTGTTTGGTAATAAGAAAAAAAAGAAGATTTGGTTGGAATTTTTAGTGATTTTTGAAAAATGTGTATGATGTGAAATAAAGTAAGTTGGTTATATTAAAAATTGTGTATGATGTGAAATAAAATTAATTAATTTATTGAGAATTGTGTTGGATGTGAAATAAAGTGATTGTTTAATGTTGAAATTTGTGTGAGATGAGATATAAAATAATTTTTTAAGCTTTTTTTAAAATAAATTTAAGATTTTGGCCATGGGTAATTTTAGCCTATTGCCAAACAGGGCCTTAGATTTAAAAGTTTAACACATATCTAAAACTATTTCAAAAATTATTTTCAAAATGACTTCAAATCCCATACTAGATTATAAATTAGAAAAAGCTGAGAAATTTATTTTAAATAATCCTAAAGAAGAAAAAATAAATAAGTGGAATAAATTTAGCAACTAGTTTTAAACTAATTATAGAAATGATAAATGAAGTCTATGAATCTTTATATAATCAAACTCAAAAAATAACTAATATTAAAAACGATATTAAAAATATATCTAATAAAATAAATCGACTTAGCAATAATAAATATCAAGCAAATCTAGAAAATTTAGACAATAACACAGGAAAATATTATCATTGGATGAATGAACCCCTAAATAAAAAATATATGGAAAAAATTCAGGATAAAATTGAGTATATAAATACTTTACATGAAATAAATATATTAGAAGATTTCACTGACTTTGAAGAAATCTACGATCTTTTTCTTATAAATAAACAAATTTTAGAAGAAAAAAATAAAAGAATATATATATCTAATCCCACAACAGAAAAAATAATTGTTATTCAAAAATTATATCAAGCAAAAGAACATATTTTTCAATTATATGATTATAAATCAGAATATGAATTTTATTCTGAAATTAATAGTGATACTAATAGTAATACAGATAATGAAACTATTAATTTGGTTATGTAAATCATCTAATCTAATGTCGGAAGGTATATGTTTAATTTCTACATTATTGATTTCTGAAAAATGTCCTAATAATCGCCAGTAAAGGTTAAAGGTTTACTTCCTTTTAACATAAAAATATTTTCTAATTTATAAAATATCATTAAACTTTGATCTATATTTTATCTGCTAAACTTATAGAGAAATTAGAAAAAGTTTGAAAATTATTACTTGATATAAAAGATTAGATTGTATTATTCTCATTAAAGATTGTTCTGTTGTTATTAACCTATTATCGGAGATTATTAATATTATAGGTGAATCAAGTCCTGCTCTAAAATTAGCTTTGACGGTAATCTGTATGCATCCTAAATGTAAATATTTGATTCTATCAGAGTGTTTAACTCGTTTTAATATTTCTTTAATTTTATTTTTTGTAATAATTTATAATTTAGTTATTGCTGTTGGTTCTTCAGAACTATCAGTAGAACCTTCAAAATATTCAATAAAATATATTACTCTTTTTGTGAGTTATAGACTAAATTTTTCTTTATAAATATCTTTTCCCTTAGTGTCATTTTTAAGTTTAATAATTTTTTGATATAGATTATTATCAAATATGAATTGTTCATTATGATCTTGATTTGTTGTATTAATTATTTGTTCAATAGTGGTGTCTTCATTATCTTTTTTTTTTAGCATAAAGATATAGTTTATATCATCAACTTGTTCATTTTTTGATTCTATAAATATTAGGGAATTATGATTTGAACTATCTGACTCACTATCTGAATCTAGTGCTAGGTTATCTATGTCTTCAATTGAAAAGACTTTATAGTCAATATCAGATAAACTTGAAAAATTATATCCTTATATTATATCATAATATTTTTTTATTAGATGAAACTGTTATTTTTTTAAAATTTTAAAATAAAATAATTATTTAATATTAAAATTTATATAAAATATGATATAAAATAATTTTTAAAATAAATTTAAAATTTTAATTATAGTTAAAAACTTTAGCCATTTACGATGTATAAGAATTAAAAAAAAAACAACTCTACTAATATATATTATGCATCGCACGTGTTGCTAATTCAACAAAATATGAATAAAAAATTTGTTATAACCATAAAATAATTATTTTAATTAACTGAATTAGTTTAGGACAAATTTTGACGAGATACATTAAAGAGACATAGAAATGAATTAAAGACATGTTTTAAAACTTTTATTTGGCTTAGAAATAACATTATTGTTGATGTTCAATTTCATGTAGGATTAATTTTTAATATCAAAATTTATGCATAATGTGAATTATAATATTAATTTTATCCTCAATAAAAACAATTTGGGTAAATAAATATGCTAACCATTAAGTTTAGAAATTTTGTGAGTCAATTTAAAGCATTTTATATCAGGCAGTTGCCATAATAATAGTGCATTCATTAATTGACATACATTCTGATGAAGTAATAAGCCGAAAAATAAATAATTTACATAATAAACATATATTTTATAAAAATCAAAATAAATCATATTCCACACAAGCAACAACCAAATTGCACGACAAATATAAGCTGAAAAAAATAAATGAATACAATTGAAATTTAAAAAAAAAAAAAACAAACGCACATGTTTAAGTCATGAAATTATGCTAAATTTGATAAAATATTATTAAATGGGACATTTACGTGGTGGATACAGAAATTAGGTTAATTTACGAATTTCACCATAAATCTCAAAATATTACAGATATCACGTCTAAAACAGTTATTTTTTCATTTTTTACATCCTGCAGTAAATTCTATCAGAAGATTTAATCATAATTAAATCTCAGAAAGGTCTGATGCTCGCTCGTGATGCCCGCGTAAGAAGAAGATGCAAATAACAGAATGATGCTTGCGTGAATACGCTGTCGCCTCGCAAGAATACGCTGTCTCCTCGCGTGAATATGTTGCCGCCGGAACCAATGCAGCTCCGCGATGCCCTAACATAAAGGTCGATGGTTAAACGATGCGATCAATGGCTGAAATTTTATTGAAATATAATTATGATTAAATCTTCTTATAGAATTTACCACAGGATGTGAAAAACAAAAAAAAATTGTTTTAGATGTGATATCTGTAATATTTTGAGATTTATGATAAAATTCGTAAATTAGCTTAATTTCTGTGTCCACCGTATAAATATCCCTTAAATGGGACATTTACATGAAATTAAGATTACTGGCAAACTATATTAAAATGTGCATTACATTCAGATCCCTGAGGTGAAAGGAGTTATTGCATACAAGTCTTTAACATTTTTTTTTTAATGTTGGTAAGTTTTCCGGTTTTATAAGTTGCCTCACATTTAAACTATTTTTTGATATGAAACTGTTAAAATTACTTCAAATTGTAAATTTTGACAAAATTATCTCATTGGCATTAGCTCTCTAGCTGTACTTAACTTGTGGGAAGGAAAGTAGAGAGAGTTGGAGACAAAGCGAGCAAAAGAGAGAAAGAGAATAATAATGAAAAGGAGTTAGATAGAAAGGGCCGGCAATCGTTAGCCCTCCGATGAGAAATAGTGAGTGAGAGAAAAAGAGCAAGATAAAGAGAAACAAAGAGAGTGTAAGAGAAGGGAATCGAGAGAAATGACACAAGATAGCCAACCCGTCAATGAAAGGTCAAACGTGTGAAATAGAAACAAACTATGAAACATAAAGAGGAAGAGAGAGGGAGAGAGGATAGGGTAAAATAATAAAATTACCCAACTTGATGGCTCTATTGATGATCGGAGTTATCGCGAGACTCCGATCTGTAGGACCTAACTCACACCAATTACAAGCACTCTAATGCAATTTATCCTATACTAAAATTAACCACTAAGCTAGTTCAAAAAAAAATTAACCACTAAGCACACAGGAAAAGAATCAATCCAAGAACATACTAAAAAAATAGGACAAATAACACATTTATACAAAAAAAATAAAATCATTAAAAACTAGCATACTAAACAAATGTGCTGAACTCTAAAGCAAAAAATCAATAGTAAAAGATATCTTAAACTAGTATACGAGGTTCTCATCATTATAACATGCAGAAAAATGATCATTTACATAATGAAAAAATTAAAAATCTCTAAATGACAATAAGACAGAAGCTACAAATAAATTCCTAGTAGGTACACATTCACGATAATATGCATAAGCTCCTGTGGAAATTCAAAGCAAGGTTTTTACTCATAAATGAGAAGTATCAATTTTGACGGTTCCAATAATTTCAATGATTTTGGTTTCCACAATTTCAGCATAATGTATGACATCATCTTTATTTTTTGATTAAAAAATTTAAGTTTTAAGAAATTTTGTTTTAAAAATGTCAGAATTTCGTTTGAAACAAAACCACTGAGTTTTTAATTAGTTTTAAATGAAAAATGATCAGTTTCTACGAAACTTAAAACCATGATTCAAAGGATAACCTAACCAGATTTAAATTATGGACTGAAAAGAAGTTGGATTTGTTTTAGATAACTAAAGCAAAAAAAAAAAAAATCCTTGTTACTGGAATTAGAAGTAAAAGGTCATTTGCAGAACTATCAGATAAACCCAGAATCAGTGCAGAACAGTGATGCAAGATATCGTGGCAATGTCATATTCTGCAATTTATTCAAGCTATTTTGTAAATTGTGAATCTACAAGGACAATAAAGCATGAGTCTTTGAAGCACAATAAATCAAAATATATAAGAGCAAACTACATTACGAAGTACTGTAATGAAAGTCGACTCATCGTTGAAGCTTCCTCCGAGCCAAGGCAGGAGGTTTCTTTGGTATGTAAACCTTATAGCTAACCTGCAACGCAAAAATCACCAAGATGGTGAGGTGAAGCACAAAAAACAACAAATTGGTTACTTACAAGCATAATTGGTCTCAAAGCTAGAAAGAGCAGGAGGGTGTATTACAACTACGATTGTCACTTAAAAATGGATTTTCATAATATTATTCCTCAGAATGTTTCCCTACTTATAACGTGCTAATAGAAGAACCACGAGGTATCTAAGTCATGATGGGAAAGATAGGTGGGGAAGATAAACAATGATAAAATAATCATTAGAAGTGACTTGACTCACTTGCACTCCTACAAAAAAGTGGCTGCTATGATTTGAGAAGATTGGAGAAGAGAAATTCACATAGTTGATGCAAAGTAGTTCAGAATTAAGGCTTCTTATTGTTGTTGATTCAAATAACAATCGAACTCACAAATAGTGGCTTGAGACCAACTATTTTAATCAACTTCAAGTCTTCAAGGAATGAATTCAAGGAATCCTTCTTCGCAAATTAGTTTGAATGACATTTTCTCATATATAATAACTTCAAATAACACAATAACCTCCATCTGAATTATTTTGGGTCAGCCCCATTTTTCATATTCCTTTCACAATAAGGTTATATGGTGCACTTGGATCTTCAGCTCTCTGTATATATGCCTAAACCATCTATGGGAGCATGTGGCAAAAAGTACATATGCCTTATTGACTCTGGAGATTCAAAGAAAAGCCAGAGTCTAATTGAACCTACGCCAAACACCATCTATACAATCTAATTCAACATAAGCAGCTGCTTAAATCATTACCAACAATATCAACTTCACCTTCGCAAAATGTATAGACAGAAGCTTATAATTCATTTTATAATAACTCTACTGCAGAGAGCAAAACTGACCTGAACCATTTCACCATCATGCATTCTAGAGAACGTTTTCTGCTCGAATTGCGACCCACTTTGACTTTCAACCACAGTTTCAACTGAATTTTGGGCATCAGAGCATGTATTCACAGCCATTCTTCCATCAGCTACACTAACTTCAACGCCAGTTCTATCACTAGTTCCCCGCCAGGCATCATCAGCCTCACGGTGAGCATTAATGCTATCATCCACCTCTTCGGGGCCTCTCAACAAATTCACCTCTTGAAATTTCAAATTGCTGACTCTTTCACCGGATGGAAAATCACTAGACCTTTTGGGAGAATGCTCTGCACCAGATGTCACCTTGGCCCCGTCTCTCTGTTGACTTTGGGTAGCTTTACAGTGTTGTTCAGCAGATTCATCCCCAGGCAACACATTCTCTCCATCACCTATGTTTTTGATCTTATTAGAAGGCTTGCCATGGAACTTCTTCAAGTTCTCCAGAGCCTTTTGTCTCAGAACCAACTCATCCAATTCATCGGAATAAGTTTTGTTTTTGTCAGCTATAACAATTTCGCTCTTTATCCTCCTCGAAATCTGGTTCATGGATTCAAGTTCTTCACCTTTCTTGCTATACTGGATGATCATCCTTTCTGGGTGCTCTTCTTCTCCGGTAGAAAGACCATTCTCGAATCCAAAATACAAATCTTTGCTTTCAGGGCCTTCATCCATCCACCTTCCTAGCTCCACGACTTGCTCCTCCCCTCCATCATACCCATCACTTCTATCCGGGTCTCTTTCCTGACTTCCATACCTTTGCTCTACGTCATTAGGTGAGCATGCCATGGAAGACGAAGCAACTCGCTTCGTATCATCTTTCGGTCTTTTCGGGCCACCGCCTTCGCTGCAAGTGGAACAACTCCTAGATCTAAGCCTACCTCCAGAACTCCTACGGACCTTATCCACACTACTCCTCCTCGCTTTGGACTTCGGTTTCACTCTCTTGCTACGGCTGCGGCTCCGGCTCCGGCTCCGGCTCCGGCATGTGGAGCAGGTCGAGCTAGAATAACTGCTCGACGAGCTAACACTCCGGCGCCGAGCCTTACGGCTCTTCTTCTTCTCCAACAACCTCGATTCTCTCTCCCGCAGCTTCCTGGTTTGTCGCCGGGATATCCGTCGACGGCGGCGGCCGCGGTGATCATCGTCAGAATAGGAGGAATAAGACGCCGGCGAGAAGGAAACGCGGCGGCGCTTGCGAGATTTTTCTTTCTTCCTCCTGCCCCGATCCTGTCAATTATGGAACGGATAACGTTTAACAACTACAAACCGGAAACACGGCGGATTCACGCGACGGCAGACAAGGTAGAGGGGCGTACCTCGCCAGAGTTCCTCTTGGAGATCTTCGTAGAGGCGGCGCCACTGCCCATTGCCGGCTCCGGCAAGCTAAAATGTGAGAAATGGGGATGAGCGAGTAGACGATGAGAAGGCGGAAAGCTATTCAAGAAAAAGAGAGACAGCGGCAGAGGATTACCAATCTGATTCCGGCAGCGTCGTCTGAGATGTGATCGGAGAGGCCTTACTTCGAGAGAGAGAGAGAGAGAGAGAGAGAGAGAGAGAGAGGGATCGATCGAACGCCGAAAACCTAATTCGCCGGATGATCTCCACCGATCAAGCGGAAGGAGAAGCCCCACTCCCACTTCTCGTGTTCGGCTGGGTCGTGTCAAAACAGGTTTAAGTAGGTAAATTCGGTTAGATCCATGAGAGATTCGTGTAATTATTATTCGTATAGTCGACTAATTTTGGTCCTCCCAAACGAGAAGATGTTATGATTCTTACGAATCGAGAAGAGTGTGCATAAGTCGTTAAAAACAATGCATTATTATTCGATAAATTATTGTGTGCAATATACATCATTGTATATGATTTCAATAGTATGCTACATTTATTTCTAATATAACACGTGTATTATATTATTTCTCAGATTTATGCCTCACAGTGCTCATGTGTTTCACTATTTTTTGGATGTATATTTGCACTTAAAACGTACATTATAATTATTCTTATCATTCACTTATTTTAGTCCTTCATCGTAAAAAATTATTTTGAGGCATTTGATTTTGATCTTCCATCATAGAAGATTGTTTGAATTCATCGTGGATTGATAGACTTATAAGCATAAATATATAAAAAATGTGAATTAGACTGTAACGCGTGAGTTTTTGTTCTCTTGCATGGAAGATATATGTAGGGGTGACAATTTGTACTTGTACCCGATTAAATCGCCCCAACTCGCCCTTAATCGGACGGATATGGGTACTCAAATTTTACCCGTGACCCTCAACTCACCCCGCCCCTTTATGAAATGGGGCGGGTATGGGTATAAATCAACTATACCCCGCCTCACCTTGTTATGCATATATTTTTATCTATTCTCATATAGGCTTATATAGAGCCAAATAAAAAGAGTGCATTGAAAATAAAGAAATTTAAGTCCTTGCTTTCATAGTGTAATATTCATCATATGGCTATTATTTTTATTATTTCAAATACAGTAAAATAATTCGATTTTCATTAATATCAGTAAGAAAACGGGGCGGGGGGGGGAACGGGTATGGGGCGTGTATAGGTAATGAATAATATATAGCGGAGCAGATATGAATATTTATAAACCCGACTCAAACCCGCCCTGTTGCCATTCCTAGATATATGAGAATGTTGTTAAAAATTTTATTATAAATGGGTGAAACCTTGTGAGTTATATGTAAGGCTGTTATCGAGCCGACTTCGAGCCGAGCCATGCTCGGCTCGAGATCGGCTCGCTCGAAATATTTACGGCTCGAAATCGACTCGTTAGTCGAATAATTTCGATTTCGAGCCGGCTCGGCTCGAATGGGCTCGACTTCGAGC
>JAEMOT010002859.1:226848-254540 GCA_019297695.1 Apostasia ramifera | reverse complement strand
AATATATATTAGCACAAACAAACAATGCAAACAAAGGTGATAGGTACTGTGCTTGTGTATTTTTCAGTCCTATATTTTACTCAGTCTCGCCTTTCATTAAGGAAAATGGACAACCTGGCGCTCTGATACCACCTTGTGACGACCCTAGCCGTCACACAAAAATTTATCTAAGTTAGGGGAGAAGAAAAAATTAAATAAACAGCAAAAAAAAACTAAATAGATCAAAAGCTACTACAAGAGTTCACATTACTATATCTTAGAACAAAATTAAACATCCAACTAAAGCAAATAAAGTAGAACTACTATAGTCTCAACCGAACACATAAGCAAATAGTCACTTTCTAAGGAAGTAAAGCAATAAACTAATTCTTCTCTTGACTGGCATTCTCCTCATTTTCATAATCAAGTGCTCCAATACCTACCACGTTAGTGACAGAGTCTGTTAGAACAGACTCGTAGGTTGTACACTAACAAAGCCTTTAAATAAAAATATTAAATAATAATAATAATAATAGTATATTAATATGATGTAATAAGAATAACAAATAATTAAACATGTATAACATAGATTTCAATTAAGCATGCATGTAGGATAAATAAATGACATAGTACAGTGTGAACAGTAAATATTAAACATACATATCATGATTTGCATAGAAAATATCACATCAGCATGTAAATAGAAATGATAAAAATATAAGTAACGAGTAAATTTTTTTTATTTTCACTTTTATCTTTTAGGGCCTGTGATTTCTCATACTACGCCTCAGCTGCTTTTTACATCTTTGGGGATCGTCACCCCCATGAATAGCCCTCCGTAGGCATATCCAATGGACGTCATCACGCCAAATATCATGTGAGGACCTCTAGTGGACACGTATCCACAGCAAATACTATCTGCTTTGGGGATCGTCACCCACCCATGACAGTCGAAAATTGTCAATGGACATCGTCGCTCCAAATATCATATCATATGCTCGAGCTAAGGCAGGTGTGTAATCCCACAGAAATCACATAAAGTTTTAATTCGTTATCGCATCTAAAATCTTGTATATTTATTAAATTGGCAAGCTCATACACTTTCCTAAATATCAATTAGTCTTATCGAGTATGATAATAAGTTCGTACACTTATTTACTCACGTAAACCCATGCACTTGCCTTTCTCATGAGTGTCAATCGAGAAAACAAATATATATTTGTAGTTAAATAATCCTAAGTACTCGAGTCAAATTTTAAATAAAATTTGTAGCACCCATATAAATCACAATTCAATCAATCCTCAAATTAGAAGCAATTGTGACCTTATAATTTTAATCAACATTATGATCTCAAACAGAGATGCTGCGAAAAATCAAATAGAGCTAAGGAAAGCAAATATAACTCAAACTCAAAGTTTAGTTAGGAAAATGAAAATCAGTAACCTTTTTCAGCTGAAAGACATTATAATATTCAAAACAACTAGGAAATTAAGATTAGGAGAATGCATGGAAATCGTGAAAGGAAAAGAAATCCTAACACCAGCATGAATCTAAGCCTCCTATACGGTCTACCCACTGCAACCCTCCGCCGGCCCAAACCGATGCACCCACCATGCAGAATCGGTAGAACAACGAAATCTTTTTCTTTTTTTTTTCCTTTTTTTTTACTTTGCCGTGAAAATCAACTCAATTAATCATTCATTAATAACAAATTTAATAAAATAAAATTTCAATGGCCGCCAACATAAGGAAAGTTGCAGGATTCAACGAATTGCATAGAGAATTTGTGATTTTGTAATATAAGAGAAAATAAAATATATATTTATATAATTTCTATCAAAATACACAATTCGATCATAATGTTAAATTTATTTAAGTCAAATTAGGGTGAAACCTATCTCGAATTCACCATAGTTCTAGGTTTTCTTGAGATCCAAAGAGAAATATCACTCCAAAATTGCTAGATCCGATGCAAGGCGTACGTAAAAAAACGTGTAGATCGAGAAGAAGATGAAAATGAATCATCGATTTTAAGGGAGATCCGGCTTCTCTCTCTCCCACGCATCACTTTTTCTCTCCTCTCTCTAGGCCGGCGGCGGTTGTAGAAGGGGAGAGTTGAATCGGTGTTTTAGGGTGAGAAATTCTATTTCTTCTCTAAATCACAAACTTAGGGTATTTTTGTAATTTTTTTCTAGCCTTAATTTAAGGAGATAGTTATGAATATTTAATGAGTAATTAAATTCATTGGATTTGAATTTTAAATAAACATATTTAATTTAATTAAATATTAATTTCAGTCATTTTAAATTTTGAATCGCATAACAAACATTTAATATTTTATATATTTAATTTTAAATAATTAATTTCATATGATTAAAAATTGATTTCATCGTAATAAATTAAATTAATCAAAAATCAAAATTTAAATTTTACCGGAATGTTACAATTTGTCTCCTACCACAACTCTATTCTCTCTATTCTCATAGCTAATATTTTGCAAATCGGGCCCTTTAGCTTCCAGGATAGAAGACAGTATAATTAACTGGTAATATTAAAATATTAGTTTTTATGGCAATAAAAAGAAGGATAATTATCTACATGCCACACCATTTAGTTTTATTTATGCCTTACTCATCCATTCTTAATCAATTATGCTATGCACACTCAAAATATTATAAAATTTTATATACACACATTATTTCTAATATAATGAGTAATCATAATTTTTCAATAACCTTACTATAGTTAGATTATAAAAAATTTGAGCCGTTCATCATATTATTTTAAGGATATTTAAATATATTTTGAGTGAAAATCCTAAAAACTTAATGTTTAGGTGGCGGCAAAGGAAGGAGACATCCGCGATGTGAATTGATTTTAGGACAAATCAGCGCTTTAGTGTGGTATTGAGGAAGAGAAAATTATGTACCATTAAGGGTAAAAATATAATTTTAATGATTTACTAACAGAATATTTTTTTTTTCAAATAGATTTTGATTAAGTTTTAACTCAAGTGTGTGTATGTAAGATTTTGTAATATTTTGAGTGTGCATAGCGTAATTAACAAGGGGGCGGTTGGGTCAATGTTATCTTGATGTTATGTTATGTTATCTAGAGAAAGTAATTGTTTGGTTTAATGACATTTAAAAAAAATCTTCTATTAGATTATAAAATTATTAATCAAAAGATGACATCTAGATGCCATGACATCTACATTACATAACATAACACCAAGATAACATCGAATCAAACGCCCCCTAAGAATGTATGGGTAAAGTATAAATATACTTGTACGGGATGTCAAATTGTCTATGAGATGATATAAACAGTGAAAGTTTAACAGTATCTGATGGCTTCTCTAAAGTGAAGCTTGTTAGTGAACAAGAAAATTTTTATTGCTGCAAATGTATGCTAATGATAGCAGCATATATTTATCTAGAAAGAATACTGGCTAGGAGAGTAGACGCGGGCACATCTTGACTATTGGTCTCCAACTGTTAAGGAACTCCTCTGGGCATCTAGATGGCTTACTTGAATTGATCTACCAACTTCTAATATATTTTACAAGACCTACACCTCTGCTATGATCTCTTATTATATTTCCTTTTGTGATTGTTGCTGTTAGAAACTTGTAACATCCCGTGATCTCAAATAGTAGAGACGCCTTTTGGGGAAAAACCGTGAGGCTAGTGATGAAAAACTCTATAATTGTGCTTGGGCTGGAGTAGCACTGGGATGGGTGACCTCCTGAGAAGCACTCAAGCACGCAGTTTTCCTAAAGCCAAAGCGGACAATACCTTTATAATGAGATCACGAGATGTTACAAAACCACCCCCAACCTTCATGTTCCAAGAGATTACTGCTTCAAATCTATATATGATGCAAATTCTGTAGCATTTCTGTGTCTGTTCCGAGCCAGAGCAGCAATGGCATCGCCAAGACAATTGATTGGTCTGGGGCCCATAGTTATTCCTGATTCTGCACTTGTTACAGCCCATCTTTATCTCATTGGGATTAGCTCAAAACGATAACTTGTTCGCATAATTTCTGTTCCCTTTGCATTGAATAAATCATGATTTCTGACTCTGTCGTACATTCCATCATGCAAAACATTTCTTAAAATTAAGGTTTTTGTTTGTTGTCGTTGAAAATGATTTGGAGCTGTTAACGAGACGGGCATTGCAAGCTCAATGGGAAACTATAAATATTTGGGGGAAAGTCGCATCTGCTGCTCATTTTTGTTTTCTAGATTCCAATCAGTTTCTCAATTTCTCCGCTTTCCATCTTCTTCAAAGAAGCTTCTAGCTAAGAAGAAAATGGTGATGAGGGGAATATTCTCTTAGATAAGTGACTCCTTGTCCTTGGAGCCATTTTCAAAGCGGCAGAAAGAAGGGGCTACCATGAAAATTGAGCCATTTGTGAAGGATAAGAAGCAAGAGGAGGAAATAATCTCTCTAAGGTAGTGTTTGTTTTATAGTTAAAAATTATTCTAATTTAGTTTTAAATAAAAATATTATATTATACATAAATAATTTTATATTACATTTCTTCACATATCTCAATATAATAATTAATTTTATTTTATATCATTCATAATTTTTAATAAAAAAAAATATTTCTATTCAAGTTTAATTTTGATCTTATTAAATTAAATTTTACAAACAAACTGGCTCTTAGTTTTATCAAAATATAACTTCTATGATAGAGCTGTCTTTGAGAGGGCACCAACGTGGTCCACTGTTTAGAAAACCACGGTGGATTATTTGAGTTTTTCGGAGTATTGTAAATGAGATTGGAGAAGGTGACCAACGATGGGATGAGATTTTGACGAATGAGGAGGTAGGAATGTTTGCTCTAGCTTCTAGCATGGTGATCAGAAGTCGCGCGTAGCACTGACAACTTTTTATTACCAAAAACGAATGACTCTTTTAAGAAACCTACTTTTATTATTTTTTTAAAATTATAATTTTATTTAATTATTTAAATATATCTTTGGAATAATTTTTTTATTATATTTAATTTTGCTTTATTATTATTATTATTATTATTAAATTTTAAATTTTTAATTTTTCAGTTTATCTGTTTCCCTTCATTTATCTGCTGAGAAATTCTTTAACAAATTTATATTATCAAAGTTTAAAAAAAATTTAACATAACTTTTTTATGGCTGATTTTAACATAAAATTTAAACATATAAAATAGAAATTTCTTGTAAAACGAAAATATAATTGAAAAAAAGAAATAAAAGCATTTAATAATTATATAGGCATAAAAATAAACATAAAATCAAAATTTACTTTTGAAAAAATTTAAAATTTCTTTATGAAAATTAAAAATATTAGGAAACATATTTAGTTAACTAGTTTTCTTAAAAATATAAATTCAATTCTAAATAATAATTTTAAAAATTAATTATATGTATATATACATATAGGCCTATTAAATGTTAATTTTTTGAGAAATTTAATTAAATATGCGTATTTAAGTAATCCCTTCAGATTAACATTTAAAAAAATTTATTATAATTAATTAGTAATTTTTTTAAATATAAAAAATACTCTACTTTGTTCTATATTTATAGAAAAGAAGTTCTATATTTATTTTATCTAGAATTTTTAAATAAATTCAAAAATAATTGATTCTATATTTATTTTTATGCGTATAGAACAATAATAATTTTTATTTTTTTTTCAATTACATTTTCATTTTACGAAAAATTTCTATTTAATTTTTTTTTAATCTCCTATGATATAAACTTATTAAAAGAATTTTTAAGCAACAAATAAAGCGAAGCAAAGCAAAGCAGACAACCTAAAAAATTAAAAATTTAAAAGTTAATAACAATAATAATAATAATAATAATAATAAAATAAAATTATATGATAAAAAAGTTATTTCAAAAAGTATATTTAAATAATTAAATAAAATTATGATTTAAAAAAATAATAAAATTAAATTTGTTAATGAGCGACTTCTGATGAGTACAAATCACTTCTTGTCTTAACTATGCAGACTTAACAGTGTCATAAATATGTTTTTTTTTAATTACATTTAATCAATTAATTATATTAATTTAAAAAAAAACATCAACTGGGCCATTCTTTGCTTTGCTAGGTTGAATATATATATATATATATATTTTTTTTTTTTGATAGATTTGCGAGGTTGAATTAAGTGCCTGTGGAAGAAGAATATGAGATACCTGTGTGTTTTACTGTCACCTTCGTTAGAAGAAATTCCCTGTTCAGAATTTAGAACTCCGATCTCATCCTTCATCAGTTTCAGAGAGGAAGATCCACAATTAAGAGGTAAGAAGCCGCTACTTCCTCCTGTTGGCTTTCTAGCTATGCGAGCCAAAGATTCCGTGTCTGCAAATGCTCATTTTGTCTTCAGTCCTCAACTTTTGTTGTCGTCTTCCACCGCGCGGACCACACCATCCAATTAACGTTGCTAATGGAGAAATGAAATCCTTGGCTTTGATGCCCGAAAGTGGAACGGTCCATGGACAGTGCCGACGTTCTCCTAAAGCAGAGAACGAGGAGGGAAGAGAAAGTGGAGCAAAGGATGCCAGCAATATTGTGGGTTTCTCTCAAGAGATCACTCCACTACTGCACCTCCGAGCAGAGCGAAGTCCATGAACCCAGAGCCAGAGGCAGTCTCGATTCCATTCTAACCTGGAAACCGTGTAGGTCTGGCTGCTCGAGATCGATATCCAACCTCAGAGATGTTATCCATGGGAGCAAGAGGCACTTGGAGATGCCACCAAGCTGCAGTCCGATGTCCATCGGAAGTAGCGAGCTCCTCAACCCAATAGCTCATGGTGTCATTCTCAGCAACTCCAAGTGCGAGCTGCGCATCGCTAGCTTCAGCGGCTACCGTGGAGGCGAAGCTGGGATGAGCTCAACCTTTGTGAGTGCTCCGAGGCCGGGGACTCCCTGTCCTGGGGTATTTGTGGGACCGCCCCACAACTCCTTCTTGAGGAGGTCATCAAGTGCTTTGTGGTGTGAGGGAGAAAATCAGAGATCACGGGGTTCAAATCTTTCCTTTTCAGTGCTTGGAATTAATGAAGGCGGAGATGCTAGCCTGGATATACCTGGGGCCTCTCTTGAGTCCGCTATTGCTAGCGCCGCTTGCCATAAATGTGGGGAGCATTTTAGGAAGATGGAGGCATTGGAGGCTCATCGTCTATCCAAGCATTCAGGTTAATTAGGTTCATCAAATAATCTTTTCTCTCCGCGGTGCATTCTTGAAACTTTCGTTGAAACTTTCTTGGTTCATCTTTGCAGTGACTGAGCTAGTAGAAGGCGACTCCTCCAGGAAGATTGTGGAGATAATCTGCAGAACGAGCACGGTGAAGTCGTCTCAGGGATTTTCAGTACTACGTATTGAGAGAATCTTAAAAGTTCACAATATGCAAGAAACTCTTGCCCGCTTTGAAGATTATCGTGATACTGTCAAGCTCAAGGCCAGCATGATTCAGAAGAAGCATCCTCGTTGCCTCGCCGACGGCAATGAGTTGCTGAGATTCCATGGCACAACAATGGCCTGCAACCTCGGCGTGAACGGCTCGAATGGCCTCTGTGTTTCAGAGAACTGCAGTGTTTGCCGCGTCATAAGGCACGGTTTCTCCATAGGCAAGGATCTGAAAGTGGGAACGGGAGTATTCACAGCTTCCACAGGTCGAAGAGCGTTCGAATCCATTGTGATTGACGGCTGCGTTCCTTCGATGAAGAAGGCTCTGTTAGTCTGCAGAGTGATAGCTGGGAGGGTTCACAAGCCATTGGAAAATTTGCAGGAGCTTGCGTGTCTGTCTGGCTTCGATTCCTTGGCCGGAAAATTTGATCTTTACTCCAACATGGAAGAGCTTTACCTGTTGAATCCACTAGCTCTCCTACCCTGTTTTGTGGTAGTCTGTAATCCCTAAAGAAGAACACAAATAAATACTAGCTAGCATGTTCTCCTGATCCCGCTCATTAAATTCTATAATTTAATTTTGAGATGATGTATACTCATTAATAATGTTCTCAATTCTTCTCTGCCGGTTAGCATTTTGCGATGAATGAGAACTGATCATTGTAGCAAATCATGATGAAACGAGAGGTTCTTCTTCACCATTTTTTTTTAAATTTCCGTCTCTGTTAACAGGTGTGTTCGCCTAACGCTTGGGAATCTTTAATCAGTTGATGCTTCAGCATTTTGACTTGTCTGCCTTGTGGATTTGTTGTCGCATCGTTATCTGAAAGTCCAAAACAGATAATGCAAATTTCTTACTTGCAATTATATATGGCTGCTGCATTAATTGAACTGTTCAAATACAAATGAGATGCATACAATGCGTTTATTTTAATCGGCGTTGGGCACGTAAACGTTGCTTCAGGTCCTCTTAATCTTATTAATTTTTTTAATTCATTTATAATCATGCTGTCATGGAGTGTTGATAACAAAAGTAGACAATGTTTTTAGACGTGAAAACCGGTTGGACGAAAAACCACGGCGCCGCTCTGGGCGACTTAAAAGGAAACTCCACTAGTCGAAAAAATGCATTACAGAGGTAATAGGAAGGGTTCTTGAAACAGATCCAGAGCCCCTAAAAAGAGAAAAAAGATCCCCTCTCCTCTGTTGGATTACAATTTATAGCCTGAATTCTTTATGACCCTGACATGTGGGATGGCCTAAGAATTTTCAAGGACTATCCTGTAGGCCGCCGGCCATGCTGGTGCGGATGTACGACGCTTGTTGTATACCATGCCTCTTTTAATGACGCGTAGGGGGGGCCATTCCACGTCCTATCGAGCAGTCCGCACCGGTACGGATGTTCGACTTGGAGGATCTTTGACTTGATGTTTTTCGCCTTCGGAGAGATTATTTGCCTTTCGCCTTGACCGTTCGACTGGTCACTGGGGCTGCTCTCCACGTGTACGCTCCAGATGCCGCTTTGCAGATCACGAGGTAACATGCCCCCTATAGCGAGTCTCAAGGCGCGTATTGATGCGCGAGCTAGCCCACGTGGCCGCCACGCGAGCGGGGTGGCCCTTTAAAGCCCTGCAGCTACCGTCCTCCGAGGGAATTTTTGGTCTCTGGAGAGGATGGCGGTTTATAATGAAATGCCTGAAGATGTGGTTGACGAAGTCCCACTCACAAGGCGGTCGCGGGAGGAGCTTGCCGTCTGTCGGAGGCCCGTAGTCCCGGAGGGGTCCTCGAAAAGGCCGCGAATCACCTTCTCCGGTTCGGGGAGGGCCCCCGCCGAACAAGGGAGGTCGCGAGGTTCGGTAATCGCGGCTCCACGGCCAACTCCGGTCGACCCATTGTCCCTGCGGCGAAGGAGGTGGCGCCCAAGCTCGGGGAGTCAATTGCGTCGGAGCGGTCTGGCGAGTCGGTTGCATCGGAGCGGTCTGGCGACTTGGTTGGGGCGGCCGTCTCTGCGGAGGGTGCTGGCCCCGCGTCCAGCGTGTTCAATGCGTGATATACTGCTCGCTCGCTCAATCTGTCAGAAACTCGAGAATGTCGAGAAGACCGGGGTGACCCGAGAACAGGTGTCAAGGTTCGAGCGGGAGATTGATGACGTCTTGGCGAGTCTGCGGAGGTTGGACCCATCGGAGGCAGCGAAGGCGCTTGAACTGTTGGAGGCGAAGTGCGCCCGTCAGGAGATCGACTTGGTAGCAGCGAGGGCGTGAGTTGAAGTGTTGGAGAAAGAGAAGGCCGATCTAGTGTCTCGTGTCGAAGAGTTGGAGGAAGGGAATCGTCGCCAAACAGACTTTGCTCGCGCTGTTCGTGGGTTGCTGCTATCTCCAGAGTTCGGGTTGTCGCTAGATTAGGGTTTAGCCTTCTATGTTTTCTCTCTCTCTCTTTTTTTTTTTTTTTTTTTTGGAATCTTCTGCCTATATGAAAATCTTATCGTAATGAAATGAGGTTTTTCGCATCTCTTTTTGTAATGGTGTGATGTGACCAATTGCTCAGCCCGAGGCAGTGCGGGCTTAGGTGTCGACCTTGGCAAGCCAAATCGCCCGGGAGGCCTATAAAACCTTCCCTTGTGGTCCCCGCCGAAGTTATTTTAGGCCGAAATGGTGAAAAGGTCGCGTAGCCGGGAGCGAGAGATGTGGCTAGATTTCGGGCGGATTACCGGGGAGGCGTGTTGTCTTCCGCCACATACGTTCGAGGCAGAGGTCCAACAAGTTTGGGGGCGAGACCCCAGGGTCGGGCTCGAATTCCCCTCGAAGGGGATGACATTCAAGCGCCCTCCGGAGGGGAAGATTGTGGTGTGCCTCCATCATTTGCTGGGGCGGCTCTTCCTCCCTTTCCAGCCGGAGTTCGTGAACGTGTTCAACTACTTCGGTATCGTCCCGATGTAGCTCCCCCCGAACGCCATGACGATGATTTAATGTCCCCAGGATGGTTGGTGAGGCTAGGTTTCTGGGCGACGATGTTGGCTTCGGAAACCCCTACTTCCGGGTCGTGGATGAGATCCGGAGGCACGTCCATGACGCGGAGGATTATTTACGGGAGTTGGAGGACGATGTGCAGAATTATACTGGCAAGTGGTTTTAACTTTAGCCTGTGTTTTCGATCTGGGACTGACGCCTTTCTGCAGGGCGCTCGGATCTCGAGTTGGGGTGGTTTCGCCTCCATCATATTGGGCGCAAGAGGGTTCCCCACGAGCGAGGCGGCCCTTCGACATGCCCAGGTCAGAGGAGGAGGGCTGCTGAAGGTGCGTCTTTGGGGACGGGCAGCGAAGATGACCTGGCGTATATAGATGATGTCCAGGTTACCGACAGTGCCGAAGAACATGGTAACAATGCTTCGACGGAGGCCGATGCCCAAAGGGAGATGACTTCCGCTGAAGGAAGTGCCGAGAGGGTCGGCGAGGATCGAAGTGCTGAGGCGAGCAGGCCGAGTACGGTGGCCGCGCTCAGTTCTCGATGTGTTGATGTCGTGAGGGTGGTAAGTCCCTTCGATCCCTTCACTTCGACCTCTTTTTTTTTTTTTTTTTTGACATCCCTGACGGTGTTTCTTGTCTCAGCTTGGCCGAGAAGCAATGGCGGAGGAGGCGCGAGCGAAGGAGGCGGAGCTCAAAGTCGGCGAGTTGGACAGTCGCTGTCGCCTTGCCGAAAGGTGGCTTCGGTCTGCGATGAGGGGGCTCGAAGAGTCTGCCGGCCGAGAAGCCGAATTGCAGCGTTTGCTTGAAGAATCTTTGGACCAAAATCGCAAAGGTGTTCGCGAAGAGGTGATCGCCGAATTTCAAAGGTCACTGGAGTTCAAATCCATCATCAAAGAGGCATTGGAGAGTTCAGTCAACCTGCTCGGTTCCGCGCTTCTCGATCGGGGGATGGTGAGGCACGAAGACCTCGAAGGGCTGGACATGGCAGAGTGCATTAGGTCGTAGAGCCAGTCATACAAGTGCGCTTATTTTAACATGTCGGCAGAAAGGCTCGATCGACAGTTTGCCTTCGTGTCCACCATGAAGGTGGCTGTCCCCCCCCCCACTGTGGCTGAGTTGGCAAGGATGGCGGAAGCTACTGAGCAGGGTTCGCAGATGGAGTCAGAGGAGGGTGTAGGGGAGGCACTTGCTGTGTCACCCCTTTGAGAGCAGGATCCTCTAGAAGCAGTTCCTCCAACTCCTGGTGCCGACATCGAAATAGACTCACCCTCTGAAGCTTCGAGGGGATGATTTGTAGTTTTTAGATTGTAATCTGAGTTTGTGGTTTTTGTGAAATGTCTAATGATAATGTTGACTTTTGACTCTTTTTTTTTGTGAAATGACAGCTGATGTTTGGGTGGCTTGACGTTTCGGGTGTCCCTTGACTGCTAGTCGCGTGGGGAGAGCCTAGGACTTCGAGAAGGGGATTGCCCTTGACTGTCGGTCGCGTAGGCGTTAAGTTTTGGAAGTGTGCCTAGGACTTCGAGAAGGGGATTGCCCTTGAATACCGGTCGCGTAGGCATTAAGTTTTTGGAAGTGTGCCTAGGACTTCGAGAAGGGGATTGCCCTTGACTGTCGGTCGCATAGGCGTCAAGTTTTTGGGAGTGTGCCTAGGACTTCGAGAGGGGATTGCCCTTGACTGTTGGTCGCGTAGGCGTTAAGTTTTTGGAAGTGTGCCTAGGACTTCGAGAAAGGGATTGCCCTTGACTGTCGGTCGCGTAGACGTGAAGTTTTTGGAAGTGTGCCTAGGACTTCGAGAAGGGGATTGCCCTTGACTGCCGGTCGCGTAGGCGTCAAGTTTTTGGGAGTGTGCCTAGGACTTCGAGAAGGGGATTCCCCTTGACTGCCGGTCGCGTAGGCGTTAAGTTTTTGGAAGTGTGCCTAGGACTTCGAGAAGGGGATTGCCCTTGACTGTCGGTCGCGTAGGCGTTAAGTTTTAGAGAAGCCATTTTGGTGATACTTCGCGTTGCAATCATAATGTGTGAATTGAATTACAACGTTTATGAATAAAATTTTCTGAGATCATTGTCGTTCCATGTTCGCGGAAGGAGGGTCCCGTCTTGTCTTGCGAGCTTGTAAGTGTTCGGTTTAAGCGCATTGCGGATTATGAACGGGCCTTCCCAATTGGAGTTGAGCTTTCCAGGAGGCATGTCTCTCCCAGCAGTGGTTCTTAGCTTTAGGACTAGGTCGCCTTCTTCAAGTGACCTCCGTCATATGTGCTTGTTGTAGTTCGTCATGATGCGTCTTTTGTGTTCAGCCTGGCGAAGTGCTGCTAGTTCTCTTGTTTCTTCGAGGAGATCTAGCTCGAGTCTTCTACTGCTGTCGTTTTGTTGGCGCCATTCGGGAAGTTGTTGCAGCTCAAAGTTATTGGCCTCTTCGACTCGGGGGGAGTATATCTCCAGTTCGATTGGGATGAGTGCCTCCCCGCCAAAAACTAGGGAGTATGGCGTTTGACCCGTTGCGGCTGTCGGCGTGCAGTTAAGTCCCCAAATGACGGCTGGTAGCTCATCGGCCCATGAGGATCTGGAGCCTTCGAGC
The DNA here is from genome assembly GCA_019297695.1 of Apostasia ramifera. Classification (NCBI taxonomy): domain Eukaryota; kingdom Viridiplantae; phylum Streptophyta; class Magnoliopsida; order Asparagales; family Orchidaceae; genus Apostasia; species Apostasia ramifera. The sequence goes on along the minus strand of JAEMOT010002859.1, from coordinate 241,608 downwards.
CTCCTCTTCAGTGCTTTGAGAAAGTTCTTGTTGGTCGCTTCAGCATGACCGTTCGACTGGGGATGCCGAACTAAAGCAAAATGAAGAGTGATGTCATTCTCGGAGCAAAGGTCTCGAACGGGATGGCCTGTGAAAGCGGTTTCGTTGTTGCAAACTAGAGAAAAGGGAACTCCGAATCGACAGATGAGTTGTGTCCAGATGAAGCTTTTGACGCCTGAGCTTGTCGGTTGTGCCATCGGCTTAGCCTCCACTCATTTGGAAATGTAGTCGGTTGCGATTAAGGAGTGTCATAGGTTTCTGGCTGACTTAGGGAATGGGCCCAAAAAGTCTAGTCCCCACATCAAAAATGGCCACGAACTTGCTAGTGGTTGGAGCTGTGAGGCGGGTTGCCTGGGGATGTTCAAGTAGATTTGGCACTGAGGGCACCTTTTGCTGATGTCTTTGGCATCTTTGTGGAGACTGGGCTAGTAATAGCCCTGTCGGAGGATTTGAAGGGCCAGGTTCCGCCCAACAACGTGGGTACCGCACTCGCCAGTGTGGATCTGTTCGAGTATAGTATTCGTGTCTTCCTTGCGGACACATTTCGCCATGGGCCATGAGTAGCAACGCTTGAATAATTGTCCTTGTAGTTTGCGAGCCTGGTGCTTGTCTGACGGCAGTTCGCCTTCTCTCAGGAAGCGGGAGATCTCGTCCATCCAGCCTTCGGGGACAGGAGTTACCTCGCAGACTTCAGGTCTGTCGTATGCGGGTGTTAGGATGTCTTGGTCATCGCCTTTTTCATCTTTGGCCAATTCATCAGTAGTGGTGTTCAACTCTCGGGGTATGTGGAGCAATTGTGCCTGAGCGAAGTGCTGTAATAGGGCTTTGGTAGGTACATCTTGAGCGTTCCGTCTTTGGTTTGGTATGTCCCCCTGAGCTGGTTGATCACGAGCTTGGAGTCAGTGTAAACGCGGAGGCACTGTGCTCCTAGGCCTTTCGCGAATTCGAGCCCAGCGATGAGGGCTTCATATTCGGCTTGGTTTGTCGTAACGGGAAATCGTATCTTCCCTGACCTCTTGAGTTGGATTCCCCAGGGGCTGGTGAGAACGACTCCGACCTCTTGAATGTGTTCGTCGGAGGCTCCGTCTACATATAGAACCCAAGGTGGTCGATTCTGTGGCGTCTCCGGTTGTTCAGTCGTGGTGAGCTCGGGGACGAAATCTGTGAGGACCTGGCTTTTCTTTGTTGCCCTCGAGATGAAGTCAACGTCGAAATCTGAGAGCTTGACCGCCCATTTTTGCAACCTTCCGGAGACTTCAGGGGAGTGAAGTATCCGTTGCAAAGGTTGGTCGGTCATCACCTTTACTGAGTGAGCCTGGAAGTAGTGTCGCAGCCTGCGGGCAGCGGTTATTAGCGCAAATGATAATTTTTCGAGAATGGGGTACCTGAGTTCGGCTCCACGCAAGGTATGACTGACGTAATGGATGGGGTGTTGCAGCCCTGCTTCTTCACGGACCAGGACTGCCGAGACGCAGTTGTCGGTGGCGCTATATAGAGGAGGAGGTCTTCTCCAGGAGCAGGGGCGGATAGCAGCGGAGGTGAAAGCAAGTACTCTTTCAAGGAATCGAACGCCTGTTGGCAGTCGTCGTCCTAGCTGGCGTAGTCTCCACGAAGCACCTTGAAGAACGGGAGACACCTGTCCCCTATCCTGGAAATGAACCTGCTGAGGGCCGTAATTTTTCCATTTAATTTCTAAATGTCTGTTACTGTTCGGGGAGGGTCCAGGTCGAGGATAGCCTTAATTTTTTCAGGGTTAACCTCGATCCCCCTGGCCGATACCATGTGGCCCAGAAACTTTCCGTTGAAGGCGCCAAAAATGCTCTTGGAAGGATTCAGCCTAATATTATGGACCCGACAGGTCTCGAGTGTTTCACGGAGGTCTTCGATATGGTCTAGTCCATTCCAGCTTTTGATCAGTAGGTCGTCTACGTAAGCTTCCATGTTGCGCCCCTTTTGCCTTCGGAAGACTGTGTCGATCTTGGTAAGTAGCTCCCGCGTTCTTCAGACCGAACGGCATGACTCTGTAGCAGAATGTCCCGTGGTCGGTTATGAAGGATGTGTGTTTTTCGTCTTGTTCTGCCATCCAGATTTGGTGGTACCCGGAGAAGGCGTCCAGGAAACTTATCATGGTGTATCCGACCGAGGAGTCGACTAACCTCTCTATCTTCGGTAAGGGGTAGAAATCCTTGGGGCATGCTTTGTTAAGATCGGTGAAGTCTACGCACATCCGCCACTTGCCCGTGCTCTTTTTTACGATGACCACGTTGGCCAGCCAGGAGGGGTAGTCGATTTCCCTGATGAAGCCAGCAACGAGGAGCTTTTCGCCTTCTTCTCGTATGGCGCATTGTTTCTCGCCGCCGAAATTTCTCTTCTTCTAACTGACGGGGGAAATGTCGGTGGAAAGGCTTAGTTTATGTTTAGCTATGCTTCTGTCGATTCCAGGCATGTCTTCGGGTCCCCAGGCAAATACATCAAAATACTCGGAAAGTAGCGCCGTCAGAGCGGACATATTATTTTCGGGAAAACCCTTAGAGATTAGTACAGATTTTCTGTCAGAGACGGTTACATGTTGATTCTGGACATCTGGGGGGAGCAGCTGGTCCCTGGGATCGAGGTGTTCGGTGTGGAGATGAATGTTGTCCGCAAAACATTTCCGGGCATCCGCCCTCTCTCCCCTAATCGTTGCGATGCCGAAGGGTGTTGGGAACTTGATGCAGAGGTGGAAGGTCGACGGCACCATCCGAAATTGTGCTATCGATGGCCGCCCCAAGATCGCGTTGTAGCCGGAAGGTGCATCTATCAGGATGAAGTCTACTGACTTCGTTTCCCGTCTGGGGCCGTCTTGGAGGGAAAGGCGCAAGGGAGCAAACCCTGCGGTGAACGCCCGCAAATATAGGATGTCGACAGAGCTTCCGGTGTCGATCAAGGTGCGGTGGACATCACACCCTTCGATTTCAGCGACGATGACTATGGGGTCGTCGTGGTTGATGCCCTCAGTGGGCAAATCACCTACACCGAAAGTGATGTCAGGCAAAGAGGATGGGGTTTCGATGGCGTGCACCTGGTGATGACTTGGGGTTGAGCTGACTTGGCCGAAGCCGAAAATAGTCAGGACGGCTTTCTTCCCACTGGACTTCGATGGCGAGCAAGTCATGGGAGCCGGTGGTTCGCCTTGGGGGAACAGGGTTTTGGTGGCCTTTGATGGCATCTCTTCGACTTTCTTGTAGCCAGTGAGGTGGCCCTTCTCTATATACTGGTTGACCAGTGCTCGAAAAGAGCGACATTCGTGCAGGAGGTGGCCATAGCGCTGATGGAACTTGCAGTATTTCGACTTGTCCTCACCTGGTTGGGGAGGTTGTCGCTCGCCTCTGTTCGGGAGGAAACCCCTGTCCTGAAGGGCCGAAAAGTTCTCTTCAATGACGTAAACCGGAGTTGGAGTGCGCGGAGTCTCGATATCGAACTTGCGCTTTCCTTGTGAGGAGAACTTCCGGTCCCGTAAGGCTTTCTTAGGGGTACCTTGTTCCGTTTTTGGGGTGACGGCCTTTTTGTCATGCGTTACAGGGTCTTTCCCTGCACTCGCTTTCAATGCTTTCGCGTCTTCTATGTGAATGCGTCTTTCGGCGCGCGACCGTGCCTCCATTAGCGTTCTTGGCATGTCATCGACGAATGAATCATAGAGTTTCCCTGGGAGGATGCTGTGAACGAAGATCATAGTTGATCTATCATCCGTGGTGTCCTTTGTCTCTGCATTCATCTTTGAGAAGCGATCCACGTACTCCCGCAGGGATTCGTTCGGGTGCTGCCTTATTTGCTAGATTTCATGGATGGTTCAGGAAGTAGTCTTTGATGTGCCGAATCTGGTCCAGAAATGGTCGGCGAATTGCTCAAAACTTTGGATGGAGCCCTGGGGGATTTCATCGAGCCAGTCCAGTGCCAACCCTATCAAGGTATTTCGAAAGAGACGACACTTGTATGCGTCCGAGACGGGGTCGCCTGTTGCCAAGGCGTTCTCGAAGCGTTTGACATGTTGGGCTGGGTCGGTGAGGCCGTTGTAGTCGTTGACTTTTGGAGCTTTATAGCCGCGGGGCACAGGGGCGGCCATATCGTAGGGGAGAAGATCGTGGTCACCTGGGGCGCTGGGGGGTAGACTTCGAGTCAACTCTCCCCCACGGCGTGGGTGCTGACCTCTTCAGGGGGAGGTTCGTTGTGCGCTGTACTAGGCGGCAGAACTGGGTCCTCGGGGGGAGGTGCAGGCGCCAGAGGAAGAGGCGGCCTCTGGTGTAGGAGAGCCGGAAGGTTGGTGAGGAAGGAGTTCATAGTTTGGGAGAGCGCAGCCACCACCTGTGTAAGGGTTTGGAGTTGGCGATCGCTTGCGGCACCGTCTGGCTGGGGAGTGGGTGACGTCTGTTCGGCGGCCGCTAATGTTTCAGCACGGTTCTGCTCCATGGATTAGCAGGATCCGGTCCTGCGTGAGGGCACCAAATTGTTGATAACAATAGTAGACAATGTTTTTAGACGTGGAAACCGGTTGGACGGAAAACCACGGCGCCGCTCTAGGCGACTTAAAAGGGAACTCCACTAGTCGAAAAAGTGCATTACAGAGGTAATAGGAAGGGTTTTTGAAACAGATCCAGAGCCCCTAAAAAGAGAAAAAGATCCCCTCTCCTCTATTGGGTTACAATTTATAGCCTGAATTCTTTATGACCCTGACGTGTGGGATGACCTAAGAATTTTCAAGGACTGTCCCCCTATCCTGTAGGCCGCCGGCCATGCTGGTACGGATGTACGACGCTTGTTGTAGATCATGCCTCTTTTAATTATGTGCAGGGGGGCCATTCCACGTCCTATCGAGCAGTCCGCACCGGTACGAATGTTCGACTTGGAGGATCTTCGACTTGATGTTTTTTTGCCTTCGGAGAGATTATTTGCTTTTCGCCTTGACCGTTCGACTGGTCACTGGGGTTGCTTTCAACGTGTACGTTTCAAATGCCGCTTTATAGATCACGAGGTAACATGGAGTATTATACATCATCTGCATTGCTGATGGATTGAACCTCAAAGATGATGAAATCTAACCGTCGATCGATTAAATGATAATTTCCTTCCTTGGCCGAGGGTTGAAGATGACACAGAGCTTCGTCTGCCGGTGACTGGCGCGAACAGTGAAATCTAATCACGTGGCAATACATAACTGAAATCAGTCTGCAAATAAATTATTAGTAGCGCGCATATAATTGAGAAACTAAATTGAATTGAAAGATTTGATTTGATTTGATTTTAATTTTATAATTTTTCGAACTGAATCGTTAAGTTCAGTTCCCAATTTTAACATTTAAGGATCAGAATCAATCTTAAATCAATGTAATAAATAATAACTATTAAATTTATCGATCTTTCAACAAACAAATTATTATTTGATCAAAAAATTTTGAATATATATATATTTATATATATATATATATATATAATAATAAAATATATTTTTATGATTTATTGATTTTATTATATTTTGTTATTTGATCAAAAGTTTTTGAATATATATATATATGATAAAAATTTTATTCAAAATTTTAGAATTCATATCATAATGGTAATCATAATTCAAAGAGTTTGACTTTTTTTGTAAATAAATTGAAGTTTAAAACTATACCATTAATCTATTGCCAAACAATGGCAAGAATGGACTCAAACCAGACTTAAACCAAATTTATTTTCGATTCGGTTCTCATTCTAATTCGGTTTGACAAAAAAAAAATTATTTTAATTGATTACATCAAAATTCAACTTTAAGTCTATATTTACTTGCTTGCAATAGTTATTCAAGAAAAAATACTTTGGTATTTATTTTTTGTATATAATAATTCTCCTCATTGATAAGACTAGAGAAGGTATTATGATGAATAATACATCAAGTTTTCAGGAAGAACGAGTGATTTAAATATTTTGAATTAATCATACAGAATAATGATGAAATAGATGATATTATTAGTAGGATATAAGTAAAATAGATAAAGTGGATGAATGCACTTGTTATATTGCAAAAAAGGCAATTGTTAGAGTGAATAAGTAGGTATACGCAAAATAACAATATGATAAATGAGTAAATTCGTGAGAAGATTGGAGTGATCTCAATTGAAAATAAGCTCAAAGAGAGTCAACTTAGATGATTTAAACATATAAATTATTATCCGATAGAAGCTTAATAAAGAAAATTGAATTATTGAATTTCATTCATATGAAAAGAAGTAAAGGAAGGCTAAAAAAAAATCTCACTTAGTAGGATAAAGGTTTGATTTGTTGTTATGTTATGCCGGTTCTAGTTCGGATCCAAAGAAACTCGATCTTGTTCTAATATATAATCTTAAATATAACACATAAATTTATTTTTCATCTAATAATTTTTTTAATATAATTATCCTTATTTCAAACTATACAGTCATGTTAATGGTGGCTAAAAGTTTATTAGTCCAAAGTTTATAATTTTCATTTGCTAACTACGACTTAAATTAATGTTTTTATATCAAAATTTATGTATCATATAATATTAATTTTTTTATTTTTTATAAAATAAAGAGAACTAAAATTTCCAAACCTTATTATCAAAAACTTTTTTCAAACCTCAAAAATAAAAATAAAAATAAAAACACGTACCAAAACGGCTTAATCCCACATAGTTCCAACCCTTCTCCTCTCTACCCTCCCAAAAAAGGGTCGTTCGAAAATAAAAGATCGCTCAAAAATTAAATTAAATTTTGAATTAAATTGAGCTCAATTTAATCTAAACGAGCCAACTAATTTTTATCAATCCAATCTTAAGATGACATAAAATCAGATTAAGATAACTTAAAATCGGTTTGATTAAAAAATAATAATATATTATTTATACATATTTATATATGTAATCGAATTTAGTACGTTAGTTTTTTGGAGCAATCTAAAGGAAAGTTTTCATTATAATTTTCTTGGTGACTTTAATTTAAATCATATTCATTATAGATTAAATTCTCACCGTAATTCTCTCTATAGTCATCCCTACAACCCCTTCCCGTGGGCTACGTTCGAACTATGAAGATTTTCGATGAAGGTAGCTGACCTCCTTCTATTTGATTCAGTCTGCCATCGAAATTTGGGTTTTCGGATTTAATCTATTTACAATAAAAATAGTTTTTTTTAAATATTTTTTATAATCAAATTTAAAATAATGTTAAATTTATTGAAAATAAAATAAGAGAAGAATATTATATTTTATGAATTAATTAAATATTTTAATATAAAAATTAGTATTTGTAAAATATATATACATATATATTGTGAAATATAAACTGAGCACTATAAATTATAATCTACTAATATAATTTGTGAGAATCTTTTATTAATTAATTATAGTGATACTCTTTACTTGAGCCTTCCAATAAAAAGATTATTAGCTACAATATATCCCTGTATGAACTATAAATTAGATTACGTGAACGGATCAGGTCAATGACGATCTATATCCAATCCATTTATTTGTAAACGAAACGGGTCAGTAAAAGGGGCAGATTGACGGGTCAAAAAAAGAATCCATTTGGAAGATTAATCGGATCGGAACTCAGATCAAATCAGGTCATGATCCGATCTATTGACAGGTCTACTTTTAAGGATCAATTTTTCCAAATGGTAGTTGGAGTTCATACATTAAAATAAGTCTAGTTTTCATATGGCGCCAACTGTTTTTTTCTTTTTCTGTTTGGATTGCGAGTTGATAACTATGATTCAAGTCAGTCAATTTGCTGCTCATGCAATTCATTGAGTATTTCGTGGAGTGTATGTATGAGCTATAATTTCTCTTATGTGCAGCGATATCTACACTACAAGTTTATGAATTCTATGGTGAAGTCGACAATTATCTATTTGCATCATGCAGTATTTTCTTTTGCATTCTAAAGCATCAGGTAACATCGATCTCCTATAATTCATCACTTTATAATAACTTTAGTTTTCTTTTACTGAAAGACATAATTCCTACTACTATTATATCGAGATCGATGGTCATATTTTTTATTGATCGAATGAATAACAATATTTATATATAAAATTTGACTACAAAATTAAAATTTAACCAAAAATCAAATTGATTTTTGCTCAGATTGAACTTAAATCAATAATAATTGAGTCAGACTCAGCTCAGATTGAGATCAGCTAGAACTATTCTTATTCATTCTTTGAATTAAATCGTAATCAAATTAAAATTTTTTAATTTAATCTCAAGCTAAATTTGGATCGGCTCGAAATCTAATTTTTTTAACAGCTCTAAACTTGTGGGGGCCTACAACTTTAAAAAGAAGTGGCTGGCCGTTGTCCTTATCCGCTTAAACTGTTTCTCATTTATTTCCCAGTAGCCAATTTGCCCTTAAAAGGCAAACGCCTTCGATTGCATTTGATAATATTAATATTTTATTTAAAAAATATATATTATTTATTAAATTTAATATTATTATATTAAATAATAATAAAAATTTTAATTTAATTTCACATTTCTATTACAATTAGAGTATTATGTAAATATTAATAAATTTTAAATAATATTTAAATATTATTTTAAAATAATAATCTTATAATTTTTTTTTTAATATTACCTTACCATGTTATTAAATTAAAAAATTATTATTTTTTAAATAATATAATATTATATTATAATAATATTGAACTAAATACTCCCCAAATATTAGAAATAAAAAATGTTTTAATATTGATAACTTTTTTCACCAATTTTAATAAACAATATATACAAAGAAATATTGAAATTAAACAAATTTAGCAAATATTATGCTCTTTGAAGTCCCCCAAGAGCTTGACTTAAATATTACCAATAATTTCAAATTGACACCTTGACATCGTGTATAAGAATAAGCTAACGTCGGATTTCACTCATTGGAGGAGGAGCAAAATTAGCACGAAACGAGGAGAAATGTTAAAAACTTATTTGGTATAATAGCTTCTATAAAAAAAAATTAATATAAAATAAAAATATATAAGTAATTTTTGACATGAAAATATTTAGTTAATTTTGAGATATATGTAAAAAAAAATAAAATTAGTTAATTTATTTAATATTATATAAGATGTGAAATAAAATTAATGGTTATAATAAAAATTACGTAAAAGTGAAATAAAATTAAGTTTTTAGAATTTTATATTATGTAAATTTTATATTTTTTTAAGTAATCTAAGTGAAAAAACTTGTAAATTATATTTATTTGTAAAAAGTTTTTAATCTTGAGACATTCAACTTAAGAGCCTTTTTGATTCCTACTTTATTTTGATAATAATATAGCCAAAATGACAATTTTTTATAATAATAATTTTTTTATCACAATTCTATGCAAATTTTAACATAAAAAATCATTTTATTTGACACATTAATTAATTCTATTTTATATTTTATATAATTTGTAATATAATTAATATAAACAAATTGTTGGTTCCTTGAACCATACCTAATATTCTCACTTGTTGATAAGCCTAATAATGAAATTGTTAACATGGGAGTGGAAGCGCACCGCGGACAATGTGAAGGGCCCATTCACATAATCACATGGGAAAGCAGAGCGAAGAAGATGTTAGTTTGGGGATTGGGATGGTCTTTACTGGCTTATCATGCCTTTAATGGGAAGGGATTCAGGGAAGGGAAGGGAAGGGAAGGGAAGGGAAGCCATTAGGAAACCACAAGAAGGAAAGAAGAACAAGAGAGAAGAGGTAATAACGTACTGCTTTCCGAACACAAAGCCTGGGTCTCTGTGAATACACACACAGAAGCAGAGGAGCAGTTGTGTAATATTAGTAACAGTGTGAGCTGATCAGTTGCAGAGGTGCCTGCAGGGCACTCATCAACAACCCTTTTGGCCCCTTGTTAGTTTCTTTTCGTGTGTGGTCTATCGTTAACAGAAATGTGAACTTTTTCTCCCTTCCTTTTTTTTTTTCTTCTACTCTGTTATCCACTTTCATTGACCTGGGCAGTGCAGATGAGGACTCTATTCTTCTCCTTGTCTTGTTTCTCGTCGCAGAATATGGCCTTTTTGCTGTTTACTTTAATTCTTCCGCTCCTTTCCAGACTCCATCATTAATTTGTTGTTCTGATTTTTTCTACAATTCAAGGCCTGAGAGCGTCGTGGTTCTGCTACTGATTCTCTATTCCCAAGCTCCACACGCTCTTGTAGTTTTCTCTTGGATTATTGCTTCTGCTAGCGATGAAGGTGGATATTGATCTTGAAGTTGATGTAAATGGTGAAGGGATCTTTCATGTTAACAAGGTAACAGCTCTATTTTTCTTCTATCAGATGTTTGGTTTGAATTTTTCCCTTCATTCTCCATCTTTTGGTTATATTGATGGTTTCTCGGCACCTTGAGAGCCACACTTCATATGGCCAATAAATAGTATGTTATAATGAAAAGCTTCTCCTGTCCTTTCAGTTTTGGCTATAACCTGCTGTTCTAGTGTAATATTCTTGGAGAGTTCATTCAATTCCCATGTAGGTAAACTTTTCGAAGATACATATACTAGATAGATATCATCAGTCATTACTTGTTGCAGGATCTCTCGAACTTGTAATTCTTGACGTTATAGTTCTATCTCCCTCTCTGCTGCCGCATCCTTTGCTAATCCATTGGATACCTACAAAGCAATTCCTGTAGTTTGACTGCAAAATACAGCGAATATGAGCTCTTCTCTTCTGTTTTCTGTGACAATTATTGCTTGGTTCAAAGCTTTTGTTTTTAGAGAGGTTTTTTTTTTTTTTTGGGCGCCTCCACCTCGTCCTCTAATTAACAGACTCCACATGTGAGTTTAAATGCTGTGTACCTTTTTTTCTGTTCCCGTTCTTCGCTCTGGCAGATGCATTTAAAGTTGGCATCGTGGATGTTTCATCCTTCCTTTGTACCAGAATAATTTTACCCTTTTTTTTCCTCTTGTTTTTTACACTTTCATTGGCTCTAGTAAATGGAGGAAGTACTTACCTTTGCTACCTTTTTAGTCTCGTCAAATTAATTTGGTATGAAACTCCATCCTCTGTAATGAGCTCACTTGGTTGGAATCCAGAACCTCAATACAGATTAATCCAGTAAGTACTGCAATTAATCACTCTTCTGGCTTTTCACAGGAAATCTTGTCTTCATTCTCCGTCAGATTAAACAAGCTATTTAGCAAAGCTTCAGTGAAATCCACTGCAGAGCCTCTGAAAGTGATATTCCATGACTTACCAGGAGGAGAGGAGGCCTTTGAGCTCGTGGCAAGGTTCTGCTACAATAATGGCAGAATCCAAATTACCCCGGCCAATACTTGCATCCTCTACTGTATAGCTCAGTCCATGGAAGTGACCGAAGAAATCTCTTCTTCCCCAAGTTTAATAAAACAGGCGGAGAAATCTCTAGAGGGCATGTCCTATTGGTCATGGCCAGAAATCTTGACAGCTCTTAAACAATGCCAAGATTCATATTCCGTGTCGAATACATTGGGGATCCTTGACAGAGTATTGGATTCACTCGTAGCAAGAATCACCACAGCAAGTGATACAAGCCCTTCGGGTTCTTCCCCTGAAGCTTCTGGCTACCGTATCTCCTTTGATACAAAGAGTAGTTTGAGCACCAAGAATAGCTATCAACGAGCTTGGTGGTTTGAAGATCTTGTGATTTTAAACAATGAAACGATGAAGAAGTTGGTAAATAAATTGGTTTCTCAGAGAGTAGAGCATGTCATAATCAGCAGGTACCTGTTTTACTATTTGAAATGCAAGTGCTCTGATCCAGCTTCTGAACACAAGAGGGAAGTCATCGAGACTGTCATCGACCTACTCTATCCTCTAAACAGATACTCTGTATCTTGCAAAGCTCTGTTTGATGTTCTTCGGCTATCTAACTCTCAAAGTCTAAGTATTTGTTGCAGAGACAGATTGGAAAATATGATTGGTAGCCAAATAGATCAAGCTACCTTAGACAGTCTACTAATTTCATCCCCTGCCAGAGCTGACAGCCTCTATGACGTGAATCTGTTTCTAAGAATCTTGAGACATTTCCTTGGTAGTGAAGGTCGAACGACATTTGCTCGATTGAAGAAGGTAGGAGCTCTTCTAGATCTGTACATGGCAGAAGTTGCTCCTGATTCGTGCTTGAAATCTTCAAAGTTTGTGGCTCTAGCCACAGCCCTCCCTGACGTAGCAAGAGACTCCCATGATGCTGTTTATCGAGCCATAGACATGTACCTTGAGGTAATGTACTCATTTCTAAGTTTCACCTTGGTGATGCTTTTTCAAAATAATGTAATAATCGTGTTCGTGATCTTGCTGTGATAACTCTTCTTTGATGAAATTGTCAGGTTCATAACCGATTATCAGAGGAGGAGAAGCTGAAAATTTGTAGTGGCATTAACTACAAGAAGCTTTCACCAGAAGCCTGCAAGCACTTGGCTCAGAACTCGAAATTCCCATCAAGAACTGCAGTCCGAGCACTCTTGTATCAACAGTCCAAAATCAAGAGTTTACTTCAAGAGTCCAGCTGTTTGAAATCCATGGATGGGCAGAGAAGGGTATCCTCAGACGAGGAACAGATCGTTCTATATGCCAAGAAGCTTAATCCCTCAGTGGAGAACGAAAAGCTCAAAGCTCACCTCCAAGGGATGCAGTGGAGGGTAATGGAGTTGGAAAAGGCTTGCAGAAAGATGCAGAACCAGATGACAAAGATGATGAAGAACAAGACTTCAAACTCAGTCATTTCTAGATCACTTCCAAAACTATGCTCATGATTCAGTTGCTTAGAGATCCTTCTTTTTTTTTTTGGCAATTATCTGTTGGTTCTTCTGAGCTAGTTCACTGCATCTCTACACAATATCTGTACAGAGTGTATTGGCATTTTCATTCACATAGTACTTGTGATTTAAAGCTGAGTGAGAGCAATTTCAAAATGACAGATTATTGCATTGGTCCTTCTTTCTTTAATGACAAGTATACATGTGCACCTTTTGATTAGAGGTTTGCTTCCACTTTTATCTGCAGTTTTCAGTGATCTATTTTTCTCCAACTGTACATGTCAAATCGTTCACGTTATAATTCGCTTTTTTGCAAAAAGATTGGCAATTTCTTTGGTTCTTCATCATCTTTTTTTGTATTTATGCCAACGCAGGATATGGGCTTTTCATCAAACATTTGATATGCAATTGCTTTTGAACTAATTACAGGTCCCACGCATCTTAATAGAGAGTATAGATATAGTGCTATTGGTGTATCATCCATCATTCAAGTAGAGAATTGTTGCAATTGGATCCATACTTCCTCATCAGGACCGTCCACGTGGAAGTCTACACAGGGTCCACATAGGCAAGACCTCCGAGTCGAACAAGAAATGTATCAACCCGAACAGCAGACGACGAAAAGGTATCATCCCGAAGAACAAAGACTCGACGTGACATCAGACCGTTGGGAGTCGTATTGCTCTGGTGGGAGAAGCGGTTTTCCCGCCGACAGATCGCAACCGCTGACACGCCGTACAGCAGGAGTCACGTACTAGCTGTCCGTAGGCATTAATTGGGCCGTCACTAGGGCCATAGATTATTCGGCTGGAAGTGACTAGACATAACAGGACCAGAGTATATATATACTTCCTGTACACAGCCTTGAGGGGGCTAGAAAAAATCCAAAACCTTTTTGAATACTCTGTAACCCAAACAAAGACATTTCTAGTGACATTTCAAGCCTCCTCGAAAAGGAGCCGTGGTTTTTCCGCCAGTCGGTTTTCCACGTAAAAACTCGTTGATTGTTTCCCGTCTTAACAATTTGGTGCCCTCACGAAGGATCAAACCTGATCCCTAAATCCATGGAGCACGCTCACGACGAAAACGCTCCTCCACCACCTGGCGAACAGCAGGCCACACGCCTACCCCAGGACAATGCAACCAGGGACGACCAACAGCTTCAGACGCTGACGAACACAGTCGCCACCCTCACCCGTACCATGAACACTTTTCTCACTAACCTACCAGCCCTCCTCCGGCAGCAGAGACCCCTCCCTCTAGCTCTGCCTCTCGAAGGACCGCTCCAACAACCAGGCGCGGAACGCGTCGAACTCCCAACCGAGGAAACTAGCACCCACGCCGCCGCCGAAAGCCGGCCAGAGGTGTATCCCCCGACTCCCCCGGTGGACACAATATTCTCCTCCTCCATAATGGCGGCACCGGCGCCACGCGCCTACAAGGCCCCCCGAGTCTCTGACTACAACGGCCTCACTGACCCGGCCCAGCACGTCAAGCGTTTTGAGAACGCCCTCGCAACCAGCGACCCTGTCTCAGACGCTTACAAATGCCGTCTATTCAGGAACACACTGACGGGCCTGGCTCTGGACTGGCTCGACGAAGTACCTCAAAGCTCCATCCAGAGTTTCCTGCAATTCTCCGAGCAATTCCGCTCTAGGTTCGGAACATCGAAAACCACGTCCCGAACAATCCACGAGTTGTGGCAGATACGGCAGGCCCCGGACTAATCGCTCGGCAACTACGTGGACCGATTCTCAAAAATGAATGCTGAGACGAAGGACACCACGGATGACAGATCGACCATGATCTTCGTCCACAGTATTTTGCCCGGCGAGTTGTACGACTCTTTCGTCGACAACATGCCGAAGACTCTGATGGAGGCCAGGGCCCGTGCCGAAAAACGCATCCATCTGGAAGATGAGAAGGCTCTCAAGGCGAAAGTC
>JAEMOT010002859.1:209453-219490 GCA_019297695.1 Apostasia ramifera | reverse complement strand
CGCCTCAGACTGCTCCAGTCTCCGAAGAAGAGAGAGAATTTCCTCCATCTTCAGCTCAGAAACCACCGCTTTCTGTTCGAGGACCGCCGCCTTCTGTTCGAGGACTGCTGCCTGATCCCTGCTCGCCACGTACTCCTTGATCTTGTCAAGATGAGAGCAGACGTTTCGCGCAAAATATTGCGCAGTCGAACTGATGGACCCAGAACCTCTCTGATCCGACGAAGGACCCGGACTGGCAGACGGGCCCGAAGAAGAGGTCACAGGAGCCACGTTGACCTGCTCCACCGAGGTCGTCTCCCGAACCTCCAAAGACGGCGCAGAGGGCAAAACCCCCGTACTTTCCTTGACTGGCAGCGCTTCGTCGTCCACCACTGTGATTGCGGCCCCCACCGAAGGAGCTGTTCGTACCTCATTCAGTGAGGACCTTGATGTTATACGTGCGCTTTCCCCTGCGCTGGAAAGACGAATCCTCGGCTTTTTCGACGCCTCTTCACGAACGGAAGGGCGCCTTGTATCGACTTGATCCGGCCTATTACCTCCGAGTTTATCAGCTATTTCTGAGAAGAGACTCATCGTACCGGTTTCTCCTCTGGTCAATAGAAGACTCAACCGACGTTTCACAAATATTTATAGACCACTCTGGTACACGTGGCAACCTGGCGCGCATTACATACGCTTCACGACTATCGGGGGGACATGTTGCAATTGGATCCATACTTCCTCATCAGGACCGTCCACGTGGAAGTCTACACAGGGTCCACATAGGCAAGACCTCCGAGTCGAACAAGAAAGGTATCAACCCGAACAGCAGACGACGAAAAGGTATCATCCCGAAGAACAAAGACTCGACGTGACATCAGACCGTTGGGAGTCGTATTGCTCTGGTGGGAGAAGCGGTTTTCCCGCCAACAGATCGCAACCGCTGACACGCCGTACAGCAGGAGTCATGTACTAGCTGTCCGCAGGCATTAATTGGGCCGTCACTAGGGCCATAGATTATTCGGCTGGAAGTGACTAGACATAACAGGACCGGAGTATATATATACTTCCTGTACACAGCCTTGAGGGAGCTAGAAAAAATCCAAAACCTTTTTGAATATTCTGTAATCCAAACAAAGTCATTTCTAGTGACATTTCAAGCCTTCTCGAAAAGGAGCTGTGGTTTTTCTGCCAGTCGGTTTTCCACGTAAAAACTCGTTAATTGTTTCCCGTCTTAACAAGAATCCTACAACAATAAAAAAAAAGCTTTGATCGAGGCTATGCATCTTGATTTATATATATAGCTATGTAGTTAATGAATGGATCATGTGATACCGTGCAGTAATAAATGGCTTGCAGAAGCGGAGAGGAGAAGAGAAGTAGGACCGAACAGCTAGCGAGGCGAGGAAAGCGGCGACAAGCAAGCAAGCAATCAGCGATGGGATTCGGCGGCGAATTCGCAGACACCCACGAGATGCGACGGCGTTGCCGAATTCCGACCGGACGACCGCCCAGACCTGCTCGCTCCCTCGGGCCATTGCCGAACGAATCTCCGTCGCCTTCTTCAGCGGTTGAGGCTATATTTAGGCATCTTTTTGTACCCTATACTGATTTTAACTATAAAAATTAATTTTATTTTATAATTAATATAAATATAAATATTAAAATTAAAAATATTTCATATTTTACATATTTTTTAATATTAAAATATTTTTTTTTTCACTAAATTTAAAAATAAAATATTTTTTTTTATCTAGAAGAAAAAATTCGAACCAAACAAGACCTTAGTAGCTCTTATGCCTCTGAGATTTAAGTTCCAACTTTATTTTATGCAAGTATAGCAAACATTTTCTAAAAAAATTTATAAATTTTAGGTTGTTTAGTCCCACATTGTTAATTGGTCAAGATTATTGGACAAAACATTTTGTAAGTAGACATTACAATTTCAAAAAGTGCTATTAAAATGATTATATATGGTAATTTTAGAGCAAAATTAAATAGGTTGTTTTTGTTAATTATTTTTGAGTTGGCTCGAATTTGATTTGAGGTCTTCAAATGGCAAATAAAAGCTGCTTCAAAATTGCAGTTGATCGATCAAACAAATGACCATACAATTACATTTGAGGCAATCGATCAGTTAATCGATCAAAAGACTCAATTAGTCTTTGATTGATTACTTAATCGATTAAACTAAGTAACTTCTAAAATAGTGATTTTAATTAGATTACTATAGTTCAATTACATGTTTCTCAATCGATTGCTTGATCAATCAACACTATATCCATTAATTTTCACATAAGTTTGTTTAACTCATTTCTAATCAATCTAAATTTAAACAAACTAACATTTAATTATGTCCTAAGTACTTAAATCATGTTCCACACATCTCCTAATACTCAAATATTAATCTAACAATAATTCTGCTAAAATATAAATAATAAATAATAAACTTAATTTTCAATTTAATTTTTTTTATCTCCAAGGCATATTCATTAACCTTAGTCACTCCAATACTTCATTTTAAGCTTGATTTTACTTTAATCATTGTGTGGAGCACTAAGTTAGCAATAAATTATCAAGCCTATACTCATTAAACTCAATAATTCATTAATCATTAACTAACTTAAGCATAATGGTAAGCATAAAAATATATAATTATACTATAATTACAATAGAGAACCAAAGATGAATGGTACAATAATAAATTTACATTTTTAGTTTATTTTTTAGTCGAAAGATGTTGGATGTAATAATTTAAAAACTCAATGACCCAGATGATTTTTTTTACGCAGTGGCCCAGATGATTTTGATTTCATAAAACATTGTGATATTATCTTTAACTTTAAAGACTTAGATGACATTTATCCAATAAAAAATTATAAAAAATTTAACAGATATTCATATTGAGACTACAACTAAATCCTGTCTTTTGAATGAAAATGTTAAATATATACATTAAAATAAAATGACATTTGGTTAAATATTATTTTGGTGTTATTTCATATTATTTAAAAATAATAATTATTTAATTTAATAATATTTATAGATAATTTTTTAAAAATTATAAAACTATCACTCAAAAAATGATATGTATATGCCATGATATTTAAATTATATGACATAATACTAACGTTATGTTTGCTCCCATAGAATAAAGTTGGAATGAAATTATAATTTCATGAGAATAGAATCATCATTTTAAAGAGAATAAAATGACAATTTTTTTTGTTTAATTGTATGAAATAAAATATAAAATAAGAGCTTAATAAAAAAAGTACTAAAATACCTATGATTATAACTTAATAAATTTTTATATTATTTATTATTATTAAATTTAATTTTATACAAACAATTAGATGAATATAATTTCTATAAATATATATATATATATATATATATATATATATATATATATGTGTGTGTGTTATGTGAGTTGTGTGTGAACGTAGTAATTTTAGAATAATGTTTTAACTCACGAGAAATAGCTATTCCTTAGATAGAAAAAGAAATAGCTATTAATGGGCAAGAGTTAATAAACTTAACAGGCTAATTATACGATCTGATGGTATTATAATTGATGGGACTGCTGTTGTAATCTTATTATTTTCTAAATTTTATTTCATTTTGGCAAACTAACAAATGATGACATTCTCAGTAGTTTTATGATCATTAAAAAAAAGAGAAGTTTATCAAATTAGATGGTGTTACTTTTGTGCATCATCAAAATAACTGCACTGCCACATTTCAAAAGAAAAAATAACTGCACAGCACCTTCTCTTTTAAGACATCCGATGAAATAACTGCTCTAGTATTTTATTTTAATTTTCAGATTACCATCAAATTAACATGAGAGTACGTTTGGTTCAAATTGTTTTTTGGTAAATATAAATTTTAATTATAAAAATCAATTTTATTTCATATCTAATATAAATACAAATATTAAAATTAATTTTATTTCATATTTTACATATTTTTTAATATTAAGATACTTTTTTATTAAATTTATAAAATAATTTTTTTTTCTTATCTAAAATTCAACTCTCAAATCAAACGAGATCATTGCCCTATATATATTAGATAATTAACAAATGATTATATCATATAAAGCTAAAAGCAATATAGAATGTTTATAGAACAAATGATTATATCCTTCCGCTCATGTCTTTTTTTTTTTGTATTCACTGTTTAACATAAAACAAATCTTATATATCATTTTCTTTCTGAAATCTAGAGGAATAATAATGAAATTTCATCCACGTCTACGTATAGACAAATTTACTTTTACTCAAATCCTCCAAAAGCCCTGTTTAATGCGAAGATCACAATCAATCAAGATCAAAATAATATTAATTTTAAAAACATCAATAATAATAATAAATAAATATTTTTAATCATTCTACACAAATTTTAATATAAAAAATATTATTTTACTTTACATGCTCAATAAATTTTCAATAAAAATATCAACTTTATTTCACATTTTAAAAAAAATTACCACAAACATTCTAAACATTATCTCGTGCTACATGCTTAAGAGAGTTTTTTTTTTATTTTAAATTTTTTTTATTTTTTTATTTTTGCCCTAAACACTAATTCCCTCGTCCCCAATTAAAAATTATACTGATATAAACTCGAATCCAAAATCCCTTTATTTTAAGCAAACTCTCTCTATTGAACTAAAAAATGTGCCACATAACATGCTCAAAAGACTTATCATATTGCTTCTATAATATTTTATAACATTTTCTAAATATTATATCACATTATCTAAATAGTTTGAAATAATAAATAACAATTTTATAATTTTTTACGAGATTACCTAAAACATATCATCAAACCAAACAATTACTACTTCCTCTAATGATATAACATTGAAATACCATTGAATCAAATGACTCTTAGAAAAGTTTTTTTGACCTACCAATTAAGAGATCTAGGGCTGTCACATAAGATAGTTAACTGATTGTTTTTGTTTTTATTTTTGATAATCGACAGCTAACTGATTGTTATGAACTATTCATAACAACCGAACAACAGAAAATATATAAGAGCAGCATCCGGTTATCAGGCAGCAGAGAACTTGGGCAGATATGATTCAAAAGCAAATATAGAAAAAAATAACAAGTTCAGTGGATGATTCAACTTTCTTTTTTATGGAGATCATTTATGTCATCTAGAACTATCAACAACAAAATCTCAAACTAAAAGGATGCTGTAACACACAATGGAAAATAAAAATTATAATAGCCAAAACAACCCTAATGCGGGGCGGATCAAGTACAACATCAACATGATATGTATTCTGCTCAAACCAACAGTACCAGGATGTTGATGAAATGACGTTGAACAAACCCTACTGAAGCAGCGTTATACGGCCATCTGAATCAAGGATTCACATTTCATAATAGGTGTAATAGACTTGTGAATGCGGGCATGGATCATGGTTCTTGCTTCAGAGTGATGTTAACAATTTCTATGGGCGACTTTGGCCGGTAGTGTTCATCTGTGTCGACCTCTTCTATTTCCTGAATAGCATATGAATTGAGCGCAAGAGAATGTTTTTCGATAAAAGTCCTTCCAAGATAGAAACAATGAAACAATACATTCTTTCACCCTAAAAATGCGTAACAGTCCAATAGCTTCCCAAGATAAAACATGATAATAAAACGTAGCTAGTGCATCATGCAGGTATCAAGTGATACAATGGGTGGTGTGGGGAAGCTAATGAAAGTAATACGAACTAGATTGACACGTGCATGCAGAAGCGTTTTTCCCTTAATTCATGGGTTTCACAAGATGCAGATCCCTAACCAATGTTTTTCTTGAGCAAACCACCGTGCGCTTTCACCAATTTCACCTAGACAACCTCAATTTTAACCAAACATAATAAGCACGATTACTATTTTCTCAGGTCAAATTTTCATTAATGTTGCCACAAAGGCTTGATCATTAGGGCAATGTTGTCTGCTATTAATGATGTTTTGCTCAAGACTACGCAAATAGTGCTCATTCCTAGTCGAACTAGAGCAAGACATCTGCCCAAGCAAAGGAGAAGACTTCCCTGAGAGGGGCTCTAGGCATGCCAGTGAAGAGCACCTTGATGAAAGCACAACCATAGTCGAGCTTTATTTGAATTGCTAAATGATAATTTTTTTTAACTTTTATTCTCTTCAAGATTGAGAGGCAAACCAAAGATACTATGTTCCATTTCCCAGTTGATTTTTTTTCTTCAGGTATAGCACAAATTAGGTGCAAATTTTAAACTATAAGAATGTTCTTAAAAGTAAAAAGTTTGCCTTCCTCACAGTCACTAATTGATTATCCTTTATCCAAGTAAAATGGCATTAGTGAATCTACGCTAGCAAGGCAGTTTGCACTTCACCACAAAGATGATATAATAAGACCACGGTTCAGGGTTAAAAACAATTTATCTTCATCTTGAACAATGTTAAACACAACAAAATTGAGAGAATTAAATATACCTGTACAACATCCACCCCCTTGATGACCCGTCCAAAAACATAAAGCTTTTCATTTAGGTCAGGAATTGGCGCAGTAGTAATAAACAGCTCAAATCCTTTAGCATTACGCTTCACCTTTGTAGTTCCAAGCATAAAAGCTTCATGCTTTGGGCTGTCAAAGTCGCCATGCCATTATCAAAAAACTGACAAAATTTATGTAAATAAACTCATAATAAATTCCAGTCAGCCAACCACTTTTTCTTTGTACCTATAAAATAAACAAAATCTAACAGGAAAGAAATTACTAGAAGCATGTGTAACGGATATAGACCTCATCTCCAGCTGACCATGAGGTTTTCCTTTAAGAGTCCATTCTTCAGCAGGTCCAAGGTTCTGCGGGTCTCCTCCTTGAATTACAAAGTGCTTTATTACACGATGAAAATGCATTCCCTTGAAGTATCCCTTTAAACTGAAAAGGAAACTGTGTTAATACTTTCATGATACTAATTCAGTGACTCAAACGTGAAACAGTGATACTCAGATATTGATACAGTAACATGGAGTGGATACCAAGTTCCTTAATCTACTAGATATCCAACCTACTATTCCTCCCCCACTCAGATATCAAGCTTCCATAAAAGTGCTTTTCAATTTTGCCCTCTCACTATTATTGTTTTTTATCCCACCAATTTTTCTTCTTGTTCTTAAAGCTTTTAAAGTCCGGGTAAGTTAGAAATTGCTTCCCAAGACAGAATGATAGAATCATAGAAGATTATGAAAGCAGATAAACTTCATTAACCCAAATTATCCTGATTCTTCTTCCTAAACTTACTTAGCACGTGTTGGCTGCCATAAACATCTCCAAGCTAAGTGTATAAACGATCACATTGAAAAAGATAGTTCTGTTTGCACCCCATTCTCATAAATCTCCAAGTAGATAAAGTTGATTGAAAAATATTGATCTATCTGAGCTTAATTTGATTTTTGAATAAGACAAATGATCAGGCTCAGTTGAACTAGCTCACATAGCTAATGCAAAGGCATTTCAGTCATAGATAGGTTGGTGGGAATGCCCACTTTTCTATCTTGTAAATATTTTATTAGTTAGGTCTTCTTTGGGTCACATTTAGGGGTGGTAATATATGGGACCCGACCTATCAACCCATTTTGCCACCCCTAGTCACATCTAAGTACAATTTATGCTTAAATTAGACTCAAAATAGTGAAGTTGGATTGATTTATGAAGGAAATGCAAAGGGAAGACATTAAAATGGATTTTAAATCCTAATATGATCGAGCTTCTCCTATGTGCACCATGCCCAAGCCTTCCATCTCTCTTCCTAGGTTCACCAAGTCCTCACCAAGCCACATACAACTAGTAAGGTTTGTTGATGCCAATGCTGGCCCACATCATCCCATAATGCACGCCGCATGCCCCACATTAGCCCACGTCCACTATGTCAGTTTTGCATGCCACCACCCATCCCATGTGCAAAGGCTCCGCCTGCCCTAGCATTTTTTTCTCTATATATGCTTCTTCCATATGGGAGGTTCATAGAGAATGATGAATATAATTTCCACCAAGACTATTAAGTTAAGAAGAAAGGTCTTCTTCGTTGGCTAATTCGCGTAAGGGGCATTGGCATAGTGCTAGGAGCAACAGAGGGCTGCAACCACTATTGGAGTCCGAGTAGAGCACTGTAATTGCAAGCTATCTTCACTAGAGGCTTGACGTTCCTATAGGTGTTAGTGCTTCTGCTTATCACATGTTTATAGTGTTTCTATTATCTCTACTGTCTTCATTTTGTTTCTCGATTTGCTATAGTTGTTGCTTCCGTTTGTTACTCCTTGTTAAATTGGATTCTGCATAGAAGAACTCGCACATTGGTGTTTGCATTATTTACTGAACTGACTGGAATTTGAGATTGAAATTAACCAAGAGCTAGACATTGAGTCTAAAGTTTTTCACTGTGCTCATCATGGACATCTAGTTGTTGGGTTATATTACTGCTTGCTTTCCGATATTTGGATTTGGATCAAGTTTTCATTCTTGAGATCTTCTGAGTAAAATGTATTTCATGCTGAAGTATATGTGTTAATGTTGGTAACTTGCTGGATCGTTACTATTGTTCTCCATGTTGACATTATTTCATGTTTTACTTTATGCATGATAGTTAACTCTTGAGTTCTTGATGAAATCCCATTTAATTGCTTAAGAACTCTAGATTTGGTTAGAACATCACTAAATTCCTCAGATTCTCCGCGAAACTTTATGTCAATTTGAAACTTAGCATAACTCAAGTTAAATTAGCTTGGACTTCTCAACATGGCATCTTATGGCATTGATTAATTTAATTACATTAAGTTTTGTTGTTCCCATTGGCATATTAGGAACCCAACACCTAAGCCCAATCCTTTTATTGGTAACTTGAGAATCACCTTACCGACTCCCTTCGCATCAAAAGCCCAAGTCACTTAGCTCAATTACCAAGCATAAAGAAGGCTATTAATTGCATGGAGAATGGAGATGGAGAGAACATATGAATAACATGACAACAAAGAGGATGGCCAAAGAACCAATTGGAGATGCAGGCAGTACGACTGTTCAATGTGAATGTTTGGAAGCAGGCCATGGCAATGGATGGAGCACTAAAAGTTTCAAGGAGGGAAAGATGTGAGGGTTTTGATTTAGGAGATGGTGGTGTTGCTTTGGAAGAAAAGGTTATATTAATTCCAGAGGAAGATGCCTTTCTACACTAAGTGGTGGGACACAGATCAGCATAGAAATGGATGGCTAAGATGACGTCATGTACTGAATCAAAATTCAAATTCAAATTAAATAGAGTTATTAGAGATTTTCATATTAGCTTTATTTAGATTTGATTGGATTTGATTCAGAGCATATCTGGAATATTTGGAGACTCACCACATTTGGAGCTGATTTTATTTTATTAGTTTCATATTTGCTTTTGGAATATTAACGGGGAAACTGATCTTATGTGGTTGACAGTTGCTAACTGTATCCGTAAGGTGGCAAAGGATGTGTTGGGAGAATCCAAAGGAATGATTCCAAATAATAAAGATACTTGGTGGTGGAAAGATGATGTACAAGAAAAAATTAAGGAGAAGAAGATTTGTTATAGAGATTGGTTTAAAAACAAAAATAATGATAAGTGGGAGAAATATAAAGTGGCTCGACGAGAGTCTAAGAAAGCAGTAGGCATTGCAAAAAATATGGCTCTTGAGGATTTATATAAGAAGCTAGACACTAAAGAAGGAGAAAGACAATTATATAGGATTGCCAAGGCAAGAGATAGAAAAACTAAAGATTTAATTGAAGTAAAATGTATTAAAGATGAAAATCAAAGAGTACTTTTTATGGAAGAAGATATCAAAAATAGATGGATGAGTTACTTTCAACAGCTTTTCAATGAAGATTGTGAAAATTCAATTGATTTTACAGAATTCAGCACTCTAAAAGAAAATAAAAATTACTCTTACATCCGACGTATTAGTAAAGCTGAAGTCTGGAAAGCTTTAAAGAAGATGAAGCATAAAAAAGCTGTAGGACCAGATAACATCCCGATTGATGTTTGG